>JAHKKF010471337.1:0-38729 GCA_019740295.1 Labeo calbasu | reverse complement strand
GTTTATATAAATAATTAATATAATACAGTATTTTAGTATAAATTTTATACATTTATTTTTAAAGATTTAAATATTACATATATATATATATATAAATATATATATATATAATTATTATAAATATTATTTAATTATTTTATATAATTTATATAAAATGTTTAATACTAAAACTTTTACTGTTTGATACTAAATATATACTAAAACTATTAGTTTAATACTAAAACTATACTAAAACTATTACTTATTTTAATTTAGACTATATAGTTTATATAAACGATTACAGAAATTGTGTACATTTATATAAATTACATAATTATATAAATTTTCATGTGGAAACCTCATTTAAAATGTGAGAATTTTTTTTTAAATATTTAATTGTAGAATTTTAAATTACTTTTAAATATTTAAAAGTTTAATACTAAAAATTACATATTACATATTTATAATAGTTATTATTACATTATTTTTATACAACATTTAATGTAAATACAATACAAATTTTAATATTAAAATATATAAAGGTTAAAAAATATATTAAATAATACATATATTTAAAACAACATAAAAAAAGTATCTGTATGTAAAATATAATAAAATGCTGATTAATATCATACTCTCTGACCAGTTTTTAGGCTAAATGGAAATTAAAACAACACTTTTTTTGTGACTTTATAACCCTGAAACTCTTATGCTACCCATGCAAAGCAATAAAATCTGTCTTTAAGACAAACCAGTCTTTCTTTCTAGGTCTGGTGTCTTTGTGCACACTCACTTTATTGGCATACGAACGGTACAACGTGGTCTGCAAACCCATGGCAGGCTTCAAGCTGAACGTCCGCAGGAGCTGCCAGGGTCTGCTGTTTGTCTGGCTCTATTGCCTCTTCTGGGCTATCTTTCCACTGCTGGGCTGGAGCTCGTACGGGCCAGAGGGCGTCCAGACGTCCTGCTCATTAGGCTGGGAGGAGAGATCCTGGAACAACTACACTTACCTCATCTTATACACGCTCATGTGCTTCATACTGCCCACCGCTGTCATTGTCTACTGCTACAGCAACGTCCTCGTGTCCATGAGGAAGGTAGGAGACTCATTCTTAGTGCTGAAAAATAAGAAAGACATTTGCTATTTCAATGCAAATGACGTCTCATAATTTCAGATCAACAAAAGCATTGAACTGCAAGGGGGGAAGACTTGTTCTGAGGACAATGAACACGCGGTACGAATGGTCTTGGCCATGATCATCGCATTCTTCATCTGCTGGTTGCCCTACACTGCCATTTCTGTGGTTGTAGTTGTGGATCCGGAGATCTACATCCCACCTCTGGTGGCCACAATGCCTATGTACTTCGCCAAGACCAGCCCCGTCTACAATCCCATCATCTACTTCCTCACTAACAAACGGGTTTGTTACAGTGCCGGAATCTTCTTTGACAGAGTGTATATTTGTTTACAGTAGGGTATCCACCTTATTTTGGAATATAATTATTGTGAAATAAAATACTAGTCTTTCTTTGAAATATGTTTGTCCAGTTTCGAGAGTCATCTCTGGAAATCCTGTCCTGTGGTCGATACATCCCTCGTCACACTGGTGGTCTAATGATGTGTTCAGTGCAGAGGAGCCAAAGCAGGATTAATCCGGTCTGATCTGAGGTCTGTCAGTGTGTATTACTGCTTGTATGTTACTAATATATATTACTTATCGACCTTTATATATATATATATACATTAGTGGTGCCAATCGATTAAGAAAATTATCTAATTAATTGAACATTTATTCTAAAATTAATCATGATTAACATTAAAGTTTTTAATTATACCTTTATATTGCAGTAATTTCACATTCAATATTCAAATTAATGTAGAAACAACATAAAGTAAGTATATTTTTAGTATTTGTTTTAATGCCATCTTTTTATGACTGAAGGCAAGTATCACTGATACCATCTGATATCTTTATACATTTTTTCCTAATATTTAACCATTGACTTTGGCCATTCAACATTACAGTATAATTGAGAGCTATCAGTTTAGCATTTATTATAAAAAATAACTTCTAATTCAGTGAACAATTGCGAGTTTAAATCTTGCAATTCTGACTTTTTTCTTAGAATTGCGTGAAATAAACTGGCAGCTGTGAGTTATAAAGTCAGAATTGCAAGGTATAAACTCACAACTGTGATTTTTTTTCTCAGAATTGTGAGTTTTATAACACGCAGTTGCAGGTTATTAGGTCAGAATTGCGTGATATAAATTGCAATTGCGAGAGGAAAAAAGCAGAATTGCAAAATACGAACTCGCAATTGCGAGAGAAAAGTCAGAATTGCGAAATATATAAAATCGTATTTGTAAGGAAAAAAGTTTGAATTGTGAGATACAAACTCAGAATTGCGGGAAATTCAGACTTATCAGACTTTATATCTCACAACTCTGACTTTCTAATTCGCAATTGTGAGTTTATATTTCGCAATTCTGACTTTATTTCTCAGAATTGTGAGTTTATCTTTTATCTCTCACAGTTCTGACTTTAAAACATGCACTTGCAAGTTAAATCCCACAATTCTGAGAAAAAAGTCAGAATTACTTTTTTTTATTCAGTGACAGAAATGGGCTTCCATACTGGATATTTATTTTATGCTATTTTGAATTTGAGAAATTTTTGCCTTCGTTAATTTCTTTATTATAGCTCAAAGTTTATCTTTAATAACACTGTTAAAATTTAACCTTTAGAAAATCACAAAATGAATATCCATTTATCATAATGAAATTTTAATAAACACCATTTATCAGTTATATGCCATATACACTAATATAATATATAAACGGCTAAAGTAATAAACAGTTACATAATCATATGTTAAAAAAGAAACCATTATAGCCCTTCACATGTGCCAAAATGATACTAAACTATAAATGCAGAGCAGTAACCCGACAAAATAAAAAGTGGGCATCTTAATCCTAGATTTAGACATCTTGCGTGGAGAGTAAAACCTTTCCCAAATTAATCTCCTTAAAATCAGATTACTAATTGCTATGACAACAAGAGCATATCCTTAATCAAAGATCACTTCTAATTACGACTATTCTATTACTCAAAATTCAAATTAGAATAATTTCAAATAAATAAGATCTCAGTGGCAGAAACAAAGGGGTAAAAAAAAATTAAAATCACCCCTTGTGCTGTAATTGGCATTTTTTCCGGTCTGGAGATGACAACTATGAACGAGCAAATTGCCTAAAACAAAAAAGCATCCCCGGTGACCATGAGCCCTGCAGGGTGTTAATTGAAAAAGGCAAACAAATGGAGAACCATGGTGATGATGAGAGTTAAAATAAAAGGCTTTATTACTACAGGCTCTCAAAAAGCAGAAGACCAGATATGGAGTAAAAGGTGCGACTTTATTTATAGAAATAAATATGGAATTACCCGTTCATTGACTGGAGATGAGAAGTAATTTCACCGTTGTTTGGGGACAAGTGAACAGCACATGGAAAGACACTATAGAAGTTGCGTTTGTAGCTGCGAATTGTCTAGTTTTGCTGGTCACTTTGCATGTAGGAATTCTCGCAAACTTGTTCGTGGCTTGGGCCGTGTACCACCAGAAGTCGCTCCAGACGTCCAACAACGCTCTCCTGGTGAATCTGGCCGTTATTGACATCTTGCGATGCGCCATTGACTGCCCATTGCTTCTCAGTGTTGTTTTGAGCGCCGGCGACGCGCAAGATCTCGGCGTGCTGTTCTGCAGCGCGCAGATCGCGTCGTTTTCTCTCATCTGTTGCGTGCAGTTGCTCACGCTGGCGTGCATTAGCGCGGAGCGATACCAAGCCATTGCACATCCGTTTAAAAATGCCGAGCGCCGAAAACGGATAACGGTGTGGATTGCATTGACCTGGCTGCTTCCCATCTCCATATCGGTCATTTGCGTGATTTTTGCGAAAGACTCGCCGGTGTACGTCAGATGCAGAGGTTTGCGCATGGAGACGTTAGACTCGTACGACACGTTTGGATTTTATATTTTGACTCCCATCTGGTGCGTTTGTTTGACGGTCATCATTGGATTCTACGGCCGCATTTTCCTGTTAGTAAGAGCGCACAGTCGGAAAATATTCGATAAGGGTTCGTTTCCACCACCGGATAAGAAGAAAGAGGATACAAAGAAAAATAAGAAAGAAGCAAAGACTAATCTTGAAAACGATACAGAAAATCCAAAAACAGTCGATAATGATCATTTAAAACCGAATGAAAGAGAGTCGTGTGGAGGTAATCCAGCGGATTTGCACCCAACATCTAAGGAACTTCCCACAACATCTGGAACTGAGTCTTTCGATGTAAACAAACCAGAGCTTTCCACTGAAATATCCAGAGAAACCAAAGTCACCTTTATAGATGAACTTTCCAATGAAGCACCACAGGTTCTCGAAGTTATTGAGGAACCAAACGACCACCAACCTACTTCTGAAGAAAGTTCTTCTCCATCAACTAATGAAGAAGATGGTGCCACAGAGTCAAGCACCCAACAAGATGCAGTTCGAGAAGAATCTGTAGGATCAACCAGTGGAGAAGGTGGTGTGGCTTCAAACGTCCAGGAAGATCTTCCTGCAGAAAGTTCTCAGTCATTAGTGAAAGGAGAAGATGGTGAGGAAGAGTCAGATGACCGACGAGATAATACTTCTGAAGCTTTTTCTCCGTCAGCTACTGAAGAAGATGGCGCTGCTGAGTCAAGCACTGCACAAGATACTGCTGCAGAAACTTCTCCAACATCGACCGAAGAAGCCACAGCTGCTCCTCAGGAGGAGGAGGAGGTGGCGGGTGCCGTCTGTATGATGCCGTCTCTCGCCCAAAGAGAACGAGGAAACGCTAAAAAGGAGAGCAAACTGGCCAAGCGCTCTGGATATATTATCTTCACCTTCCTCATATTTTGGATCCCGCTGATTGCGACAGTGTTTTTAAATCACGCCTTTTACCGAAACGACAAGCTAGCAGTAAGTTTCAAGCTAATTTTTACTGATTTGTGTCACAATTTAACGTAGGAGAAAACTGTTCAGTTGCTCTTTAACGTCTATACGTTCACACCGCATATAAATAAATAATGAAAATAAATTAGTTCATTAAACACGCGTAAATCTCATTAAATGTAGCCACATTTATGCTTAAAACAAAAATAAAAATAAAAACTTAATTATGGGAGATATATTTAAAACGAGGCTTAATGTGTTGCGTATTTTATTCATGTATCTTGTTTTAAGGATATATTAATTTTATATTAATAAATTTATAAAAACTTAAAAAAATAAATAGATCAAATACTGATTATTGATTATGTATACTATAGCAGTCACAAATTCTGAACAGTAAGATTTTTCATGTTTTTGGAAGTCTCTTCTGCTCACCAAGCCTACATTTACTTGATCCAAAATATCAGAAATATTTTTATTATTTAAAATAACTGCTTTCTATTTGCTTTATATTTTAAAATGTAATTTATTCCTGTGATCATAGCTGAATTTTTAGCATCATTACTCCAATCAAATGATCTGTCAGAATTCATTCTAATATTCTGATTTGCTGCTCAAAAAAAATTATGATGTTGAAAACAGCTGAGTAAAATTTTTTCAGGTTTCTTTGATGAATAGAAAGTTCAGAAGAACAACATTTATCTGAAATAGAAATCATTTGTAACATTATAAATATCTTTATAATCACTTTTGATCAATTTAAAGTATCCTTACCAAATAAAAGTATTAATTTCTAACTTCTATAAATCATACTGACTCCAAGCTTCTTTTTTTATGGTATAGTGTATAATGTTACAAAAAAAACTTTTTATTTCAGATAAATGTTGATCTTTGGATCTTTCTATTCAAGAATCAAGGAATCCTGAAAAAATGTACTTTTTAAAATACTGATAATAATAAGAAATGATTCTTGAACAGCAAATCAGCATATTAGAAGTATTTCTAAAGGATTGTGTGACACTGATAACTGGATAAATTATGCTAAAAATTTAATTGCAATAAATTACATTTTAAAATATTTTCAAATAGAAATCAGTTATTCTAAATAATAAAAATCCTTCACAATATTACTGCTTTTGCTGTATTTTGGATCAAATAAATGCAGGCTTGGTGAGCAGAAGAAAAAAAAAACTTATTTATCTTACTCTTCAAAAACTTGTAGTGTAAATAGTATATTTTACTAGTTTGTGTGCAGTGTATTGGTCATACTGTCAAGTCTAATGGTTTTCATACAACAGCTAAAGTTACTGATGTCTTGCCACCTGTATTTAATGTGTTTCAGATGGAGGTTTTTCGGGACCTGGAGATTTTAACAGTGTCTTTGGTCTGCATGACATCCCTCACCAACCCGATTATCTACGCAGCGGTCAACCCTCAGTTTCGCACTGAATTTCACAATCTGAAGACAAAATGGAAAGCGTTTTTTACACGTTCATAGAGTTTATATTTACTTGTGAGGATATCAGAGCTGAGATCCCACTATGCCAAACACCACATCTGATCTGTTTATTTGTGTTGTGTTGTCATATGCTGTTGGCCACAAATTGAAGTAGTTGTTGCTATCTAAAATTTTAAAGGGATAGTTCACCCAAAAATGAAAATTCTGCCATTAATTCCTCACCCTCATGTCGTTCAAAACACGTAAAACCTTTGTTCATCTTAAGAACACAAATTAAGATATTTTTGATGACATCCGAGAGCTTTCTGACCCTGCACAGACAGCAATGCAACTGACATTTTGGGTGAACTATCTCTTTAAGAAATGCTAAGACTGTTAATAGAATGAAATGGATGTTATAAATAATGTTTGTGAACAGCTCCATTTTGAAATACAGTGTAATCCATATTTAAAAAAAAGTATAATAAAATAAAGATTGAGTCTTCTAGGTTCTTTGATTTAATTTTTTTGATTATCAGACAAAATATGCTTATTTAATACTTAAAAAATGTGACCTTTTTTGTCTAGTTTATATTTTTTATTGTATGTTTTGCCCACAGAGATTTATCAGAAAAGTATTCTAAATTAAATATGTATTTCATATATATTTTAGTTAGAAAAATGTAGAAAATACTTTGGTCTTGTTAACAGTTATATCTCAAATATACTTTTTAGACAGCTTTTTACTCACAAAGTCATATTCAGTCAGAAATACACAAAGAGGTCAGTGCAACATGTGAAATTGCTCACTGTGCAAATAATGTCTTCAAACAATAGCATCTATATTAATACTTAAACTGCATGATTTCTGTTACATGAAGCTCAAGTAATGATCAGGTAGAGACTGTACCAATACATCAAGAAACACTTTAAAACTGGACCCCATTTGCAAAATACCTATTATGTTTCATAACAAAATAGCTTTAACTCTTAATTCTGTACAATCCAAAATACATAATTGTGCGTCTCGTTTTTAGTAAAAATAATAAATCCTTCTATTATCACAAACAGACATTTGTACTTATATGATGAAATGCCAAATCAGGTCTGGTTCTTGTTAATCAGAACAGAAAAGAATTGTTATTGACGTACCAAAGTGTAAAACGTGATGCGTAGCAATAGTCTAAAACACAAAGCCTAATGTTAATCTGAAACAGTACACAATGTTTCATAATGTAAATCACACATCGAATGCATTGAGCTGAAATGTCTTCCCCTCAACAACCTGCAGGAGACGGAGCAAAAAAGTACAGCGCCAGCAGGATGAAATACACCACCACCAGAGCAGTACCTGTTCATACAAACACACACAAAAACAGTCAGACCAATCGGATAAATCAAAGCAGAGCAGTGAAGGAGAAATGCAGGATTGTAGTATTATGAAAATAGCGCTTAAATAATCACAAGCGCTTTTGTAAGAATTGTTAACAACTTGTTAACAACAATTTAATGACTAAATTGTCATTAAAGGAGCAGAACGAAAATGTACAGATAACTCACCCCCTTCTCATCCAAGATGTTCATTTCTTTCTTTCTTCAGCCGTAAAGAAATTAAGTTTTTTGGGGTTCCTTAAAGGGGTCATCGGATGCTAAGTTCACTTTCGTATCATTCGTGATCCAGCTTCACTTACAGCAGAAGTGAGTATTAGGGTTTTTTTAATGAATCTTTGAGATCACCTTTCCTAATAATGTGCTAGTTAGCAAGTTTAGCAGCTAAACGCAGCTAAACGCAGCTAAAATAAACAGGCTCATCACTCCACAGAGAGAAGAGAGGGGCGGGGCAAGCAGAGCTCATTTATATTTAAAGCAGCCTCAACCAGAAAGATGATTTTTGCAGAGCTGATTTTGGCAAGGTAAAAAGGGTGTTGTTTTACACAACCAATGAGAATTTTAACCAAAGTATATTATAGACTTTTCATTAAGACTTGTGGAAAATGGGCATCCGATGACCCCTTTAAGTTTTAACTTCCAAAATACAGTCTAAATGAGGCTTTAAAGGGCTCTAAAAAATCCCAGCCGCAAAACGAACGGTTATTTCCTTAAGAAATTACGTTTTATATACTTTTTAACCTCAAATGCTCATCTTATCTAGGTCTGTGTGAACTCTGTTTTTTCCGGTTGAATACAGTTAGGGTATGTCCAAAAAGCATCTCATTTCCTCTTACAACTTCAAAATAGCCCTACATCGCTGCAGAAGTACCAACCCATTGTTTACAAAGTGAGCATGCAAAGAAGGTCAAACGCCCTTTACAAAAAAAGGTAAAACAGCAATGTACTGTAGGACGATTTTGAAGTTGGAGGAGAAAATGAGATGGGAGTTTTTCGACATACCCTAAATTTAGGAAACCAGAAAAAACAGAGAGTGTTTGAAGTTAAAAAGTATGAAATTAGAATTTTTTTTTTTTAGAAAATAACCGATCGTTCTGCTAGATAAGACCCTTCTTCCTTGACTGGGATCATTTAGAGCCCTTTGAAGCTGCATTTAAACTGCATTTTGTAAGTTCTAACTCAGAAGTTCAACCATATCAGTCCATTATATGGAGAGGAATCCTGAAATGTTTTCCTCAGAAAACATAATATCTTTACGACTGAATAAACAAAGACATGAACATCTCGGATGACAAGGGGGTGAGTACATTGTCTGTTAATTTTTGTTCTGTAAGTAAACTGCTCCTTTAAGTGACAGTGCTGGATGTTGTGCTTTTAGGCAAAGTTACTAACCCCTGCTTTAGATATTATTCAGAATTTACCTTGAAAGTAATCAGACTTTCCATCCATAAAAATATAATTCACAACGATGACACTAAAGATGCTGGCCCACAGGTGCAGGTCGCTGAAGATGAGTACAAAGCCAACATCCTGTCACAGAAAGATTGTAAGAAAAACACTCATACAGCTGTCACCGAGTTTCTATAGTACTGATGTCTGCATCAAAACGTCATTATCTAAAACCACTCACATAGAAGATGTTGAATAAAACCAGGATGGGGATCTGAATCATGCACACCTGCACCGCAATGCAGCTTCCAACCTCAAAACTGTGATAAAATGACAAAACGTAAGTATCTTTAGTAGAAAACACTAATGAAATAAACCCAAGGTTGAATTAATGAGACAAACAAACCTCAAACTGATTGTATTCTGCAGAGCAAACTGCACTCCATTGACGATTTCTGGGATTTCGGGGACCATGGCTAAAACAGTCACACCTATGAAATACTGAGATGAAGAGCAGGGTCAGATTAAACATACAGAAATACATTAGCCTTGATCTGCATGACTGATTTACAGCATTATCAACCTGAGATATAGACGAGTGGCTGAGGATGGGCTGGATGTGTTCGGTGGTCAGGTCAGCACATGCAGACATCAGCACTGTGGCAATGATGAGGATAAGCAAAGCTCTCCATCGGGACCAGTGCACTGATGTTCCGAGATGACCTGGCATGCAAACACACACAAGTTGTGTTTTATATCATGTTGAGACCTCCAATTGACTTCTATTATTCTTAAAGGATTACTTCTGAATTAAAATGTCCTAATGATTTACTCATCCCCATGTCATCCAAGATGTTCATGTCTTTCTTTCGTCAGTCGAAAAGAAATTAAGGTTTTTGAGGACAATATTCCAGGATTTTTTCCCATATAGATATAAGGATCAATAGGTCCAAACTGCAGTATCAATGCATCGTCAAAGGGCTCTACACGATCCCCGCTGAGGAATAAGGGTCTTATCTAGTGAAACGATTGGTCATTCTCTAAATAAGAATTACAATTATATACTTTTTAACCACAAATGTTCATCTTGCACTAGCTCAACTGCATGCATTACCCACATTGCAAAGGTCACGCATGGTTAATTCTTCGTCTGTGTACTTCGGTTCAAAAAGGGAGGGTAGGGCGAAAAAACTCCATCTCATTTTCTCCTCCAACTTCAAAATCGCCCAACATCATCGATTTACCTTTTTTTGGTAAAGGGTATTTGACTTTCTTTGCACGTTCGCTTTGTAAACACTGGGTCACAGGGGTGGGCGATATGGCAAAAATATCATATCACGATTTTTTTCAGAAATATCACAATTCACGATTTTATCACGATTCATTGTCATGTTGGTTTTACTATTTTGCAAGTTGACTGAGCTGTCCAGCCAAACTAATTTTCCTTTTTTTTAAAGAAAACAAAGCCTTTCAAGATAACAAGATCAAAAAGAATGGCAGATATTTAGGCGAAAGTGAGCGAAGAAAAAAAATCTTTGTCATTATTTTATCTATGTTATTAAAAAATAAGAACAAAGATACACATTATAAATAAACATAATACAAATAAAACAAACAGTGCTTTATTTTTCATAAAGGTGTATTTAGCAGTAGCATTCAAGAAATTACATTAACATATAAAAAGTAAAACACTAGAACTTATACGCTATATACATCAATTGTACACTGATTCTTATTAAAGCAACTGTATTAAAGTTCTTCATAGTGTTTTACTTTTATACCATTATTTACTCACTCTTAGGTTTTAAACCTGAATGAGTTTCTTTTTTCTATTGAATGTTTTTTTTTAATCATTTCTGTTATTAAATTCAATGGGGACCAGCTACTATTTGGTTACCCACATTATTCAAAATATCTTATTTTGTGTTTAGCACAAGAATGAAATTAATACATGTTTGGAACAACATGTAAGTGAGTAAAAAATGACAGAACAGTAATTTAGAATGAAAATTCTTCTGAATGAAAAGTCTGCTGTCCCTTTAAGAGCTGCATGCATCTAATATACAGGCACGCATCCGTTTTTCTCTCAATTGTTTGCTTTCACTTTAGACATAAGCAACTGTTTTTATATGTAAACCTTGTGTGTTTTGACAGTATTAGCACCATCAGATGCGATACAATACTTAGTTCAGTAATTGAGCGCTATTTGAGAGAATTTTAATGTGCGCGCGCTTCAGGTGTACGTGCACTGGAACAGCACGCATATGAAATGTTTAACCGTCAACTGTTTAAAAAAATTTAAAAAAATAATATTTTGTCGTTATTCTCGAAACATTACGACTTTATTCTCATAATTTTGACTTTATTGTCGAAAAATTTTGACTTTATTCTCGTAATATTTCGACTACATCAAATATTAAAAATGTATTCTTGTAATCTTACTTACTTTTTCTAAAGTGGCACTAAAATGCCGTTGTAGGAATCAAATACACCTTCTTTGTTCAGTCATTTGTGTATTTTTAAATCGCTTTTTGTGAAAATTGATTAGGTTATGAGTTTGTGACCTGTCCAACATGACTACGTAATGCGTGAAGTCGAGCTAGTGCAAGATGAGCATTTGTGGTATATAAAGTATATAAATTTCCCCACTGAAGTCCACTATATTAAGGAAAATCCTGGAATGTCTTCCTCAAAAACCTTCGTTTCTTTTCGACTGAAGTAAGAAGACTTGAACATCTTAAATGACGTGAACGTGTTTGTTTAAAGCTTTAAATTGTACATTTATATCAAAATTTAACAAACTCACCTGTTCCATCACCAATGTGAATGTCGTAGATGTGTGAATGTGTTTTAAGAGTAAAGATGAGGCCAATGATATAAGATACGGGCAGTAGAATGGAAATGGTGTACACTAGAGGCCTGAAAAAATAAAGTCAAACAAAAATACATTAATTAATTGTTATTAATTATTATAATCATTATTTTTAATAATAAGCCTCTGAAGACGGTCAGCAATACTGAGTATACAAAAAGAAAGTGTTGAACTTACTCAATATGACTGTGAAACAGGCTGTAGCTGTTTGCACTCTAGTGAACCAGAAAGAAAAAACGACTATAGAAAAGTGCAGAAAACGGTTTGATGTTTCTATTTTGTGCTATATGTATACATTTTTCTGTGTTGAATGTTTGAAATCTCACCAGGTCGTAGTGGCAGTTTTTGCATGTGAAGGATCCGCTGGTGTTGGTCCCTGTAGAGTTGGTACAGTCCTCACATACCAGATTCCCATAAGCTTTGGAAAAGAGTGTAGGGGCAAACACTCCTACAGACACCACAGAGGAAAATTACAGAGATAAAATAGTCTCAAAATAGAGCATGAAAAACAGGCAAGACACATTGTTTGTATTTCGCTATAGAACTGACAAATTTTGAAAGCTGAGACTGTTTTATATTAAAAGTACCAAAAGCACAAATATTATTGCTATTATTGGGTGGCTGGCGCACTACAAATAGGCCTAATGAATGCAACTGAAGACTTGAATATTATCTCCAAGCATACTGTCCCTGTAAGTATAACACATGGTATGATTTCTGCTAATAATCCCACATATATTCAAAAAAATGTTGGTGGCCTGGCAACTTCTCCTTGTGCTCCCAATCCGGGCCATTTGTATGCGCAGACTATACTCTCAAAATATTATAACTTTAATTGCTACGATTTAATTCTCAAATATTTCAACTTTATTCTCGAAACATTTTAACTTTATTCTCAAAACATTTAAACTTCATTCTCAAAACATTTAGAATTCATTCTTGAAACATTTCGACTTTGTTCTTGGAACATTTCGACTTTATTCTCAAAACATTTCAACTTTATTCTCGAAACATTTTAGAATTCATTCTTGAAACATTTTGACTTTCGACTTTAATCTCGAAACATTTCAATTTCATTCTTGAATCATTTGACTATATTCTCGAAACATTTCGAATTTGTTCTCAAAACATTTAGACTTTATTCTCAAAACATTCTTGTAATTTCGACTTTATTCTCAAAACATTTTGACTTTATTCTCGAAAAATGTTGACTTTATTCTCGTAATTTTGACTTTATTCGCAAAACATTTCGACTTTATTCTCGAGACATTTTGACATTATTTTCGAAAAATGATGACTTTATTCTCGTAATCTGGACTTTACTCTTGTAACTTTGACTTTATTCGCAAAACATTTCGACTTTATTCTCAAAACATTTCGAATTTATTCTCATAATTTCAACTTTATTTTCGAAACATTTTGTCTTTATTCTCAAAACATTTTGACTTTATTCTCGAAACATTTCAACTTTATTCTCGAGACATTTCTAAATTATTCTCGTAATTTTACATTATTCTTAAAACATTTTGACTTTATTCTAAAAACATTTCGACCTTATTCACATAATTTTGACTTTATTCTCAAAACATTTTGATTTTTAGACTTTTATGTGGCACAAAACGCTGTTGTGGATTTCCTTCCTTATTTTATTTATTTATTTTTTATTATTTCATACTTAACGTGTTTCAATCAAAAATTGTTACATTATTGAATTTAAATGTGTTTACAGTGTCATTTCACAATGTCCTTAATTACTACAGCAGGAGAGAAGTGCAATAACAAGCTAATTTTTGCCACCTCATAGTACATGACGTCTTACCCCCTATTGATATGAATAGCAGAGAGGAGCTGACCCCCGCTGAGCGACTGTTGAACCTCTGCTCCCTGTGCCTGAGCCCTCCAATTATCATACAGATCCCCTGAGAGAGAGACGCACAAATATAATGGTCATGTATTGCACACTTTGCAGTTTTAAGATCCTCGGTTGTATAACGGATCACATACTGGTATGAAGAGGATGCAGCCCAGCAGGGTTCCAGTAAGAGCTGCCTTCACTATCTCCTCCAGGCACTTATTCCCCTGGTGATGACCTCTGAGCAACGCTGTGATGTAAAAGGTCAACTCTGTGATGGAGCCGAATGTAGCGTTCACCACGGCCCCAACAGCAAAGTTACTCTGAGCTGAAATACTGAGTATGGAGATGACAACAATGTTGATGTCAAAAGCATTTGTGAATTTCTATTGTTGTTCTGGTGTAACTGCTCACCTTGCAATGCCCATGCCGATGTAATACGAGAGTGGAATGATGGAGCTGACTGCTGTGGCAAACTTAACTTCAGGGCTGACAAACTGGTTTGTTTTGTCCACGTAACCAATCACTAGTGATACTATAACTAACAGTAAGAGATCTATAGTGACTCCATGTAAGGAAAATGACCAAAAAAAAGCATGAATCATAATGACAGAAAACATAAAACATTTAGCTTTTTTAAAACATTTACATTGAAATACAAAGTATTCTTATCTGGACTGTGCCTGTCTTTTTTCAAAAACATTATAAAATCTTACAAACATCAAAATGTTGGTGTACAAGTAGTATAAAACTGACAGCATACAGTTGAGGTCACAAGTTTACATACACCTTGCAGAATCTGCAAAATGTCAATTATTTTACCTAAATAAGAGGGATCAAACAAAATGCATGTTATTTTTTTATTTAGTGCTGACCTGAATTAGATATTTCACATAAAAGATGTTTACATATAGTCCACAAGAGAAAATAATAGTTGAATTTATAAAAATGACCCTGTTCAAAAATGTACATACACTTGATTCTTAATACTGTGTTGTTTCCTGAATGATCAACAGTTGTTGTTGTTGTTTAGTGATAGTTGTTCATGAGCCCCTTGTTTGTCCTGAATATTTAAACTGCCTGCTGTTCTTCAGCAAAATCCTTCAGGTCCCACAAATTCTTTTATTTTTGTGCATTTTTGTGTATTTGAGCCGGGGTGAAAACTTTTTGAATTTGAACATTAGAGTAAATGTAACTTATTTTGTCTTCTGGGAAACATGTAAGTATCTTATGTAGCTTCTGAAAGGCAGTACTGAATGAAAAAATATGATATTAATTAATAGGAAAAACGTACACATCTTTATTCTGTTCAAAAGTTTTCACCTCCATCTCTTAATGTATTGTTTTCCTTCTGAAGCATCAGTGAGCGTTTAAACCTTCTGTAACAGTTGTATATGAGTCCCTCAGTTGT
Source organism: Labeo calbasu (assembly GCA_019740295.1). Lineage (NCBI taxonomy): Eukaryota > Metazoa > Chordata > Actinopteri > Cypriniformes > Cyprinidae > Labeo > Labeo calbasu. The sequence continues at coordinate 23,427 of JAHKKF010471337.1, read as the reverse complement.
CCTCAGTGTGAAAAGATGGATCTTAAAATCATACAGTCATTGTTGGAAAGGGTTCAAATACACAAAAATGTTAAAAAAACAAAGAATTTGTGTGACCTCAAGGATATCTCTGAAGAACAGCAGGCAGTTTAACTGTTCAGGACAAAAAAAGGGACTCATGAACAACTATCACAACTAAAAAAAAACTAAACCACAGCTGTAGATCATTCAGGTAACAACACAGTATTAAGAATAAAGCATATGTAAACTTTAGAACAGGGTCATTTTTATAAATTCAACTATCATTTTCTCTTGTGGATTATATGTAAACTTCTTTTATATGAAATATCTTATTTAGGTCAGTGCCAAATAAAAAATAACATGCATTTTGTACGATCCCTCTTATTTTGGTAAAATAATTAACATTTTGCAGATTCTGCAAAGTGTATGTAAACTTTTGACCTCAAATGTATTTCCGATTATCTGTATTAATACTAGTTCACCCAAAAATGAAAATTCTGTCATTAATTACTCACCATCACGCCGTTCCAAACCTGTACAGAATACAAAAATAACAACTTCTTTCAAACAATTTTTCAACAATTTCTTCTCTTCCGCGTCAGCCTTTGACGCGTGTTCATGAGAGTAACATGACAAAAAGTATTCTTGAAGCTTCCTAACATTACGGTTGAACCACTGATGTAACATTGACTATTTTAACAATTTCCTTACAACCTTTCTCTTTCTTGAACGTGTCAGTTGTGTTGCTGTCTATGCAGGGTCAGAAAGCTCTTGGATTGCATCAAAAATATCTTAATTTGTGTTCTGAAGGAATGAACAAAGGTCTTACGGGTTGGGAACAACATGAGGGTGAGCAATTAATGACAGAATTTTAATTTTTGGGTGAACTATCTGAAGATTTACAGGTTTAAACTTCAGTGTTTGTAGTTTGATGTTGAGGATACTGACAGCAAAAACATTGATTCCATCCACTGTGTATTTATAGTAGTAGAGGTTCACTGCATGGTAGCAGCACAAAATGACCCGGTCTTCGTGCTCCTGAGCCTAAAATAAAAATCCTAAAATTATCAGACATTAAATTGCATAAATTTGCAGACATAACACATAGTCAAAATTTGTATTAACGCACAGATGTCAAAACCTCAGACTTTATTGTCACAGCATAGTGCTCTCACCTCTGTAGCTTGGCTGATGTGAACAAGTTCGGGGGGCGTGCGTAGGATGGTATGTAGGGTCTTAGCACTCATCTTGGCCACAGGGATGGTGAAAACCAGCAGCCAGGAGACCAGACACAATACAGAGTGTGTTACAGCCAGGAGAGGGAAACCCACCAACAGCCATGCATATGTGCTCATACGCCGCTGAAATCAAAAGAGTGATTACAATACAAAAAACGAACAGGTTTTTAGTAAACATCTCACTGTGACATTTCATATTTTATATTCATGCTCCTCACCCAGTAGTGGTCATCCTGTGGACTTCCTGTGGGCTCTTCTATTGCCTCCTCCACAGGTGTGGGCAGCAGGAGAGGAGAGGAAAGCTTTCTGTCCTCCTCTGCCTCCAGAGCAGAATTATCCTCGAGGATCTTTACACTGTATGCTGGCACAGAGACACTGGCCTGAAAACAGCAACATTTTGTTTAATAACCTTCCAAACCGCAAAGCATCCATGAACAGGCATGTGATGAAATCCTGATTTGCACAGAGCAGGCAAATGAAAACCAGTTCAAAGAGACATTACATGTGTAGAGCTGCCACAAGACTAATACAAAGACCAAGGGTACCCAATCATACAAATTGCTTTTGGGTATGAAAGAAACACAACCTTTTCAATCGTTTTCCCAAATGGCCACAGAAAATAGAAGGAAAACCTCCAACAGAGTTTTGCTGAAAGAAGAAAGTGGCACATTTGTGATCCAGAGAGAGAGACACCAAAATGTATTGATATTTACTTAGACAAAGTCTTACCATAGGGGATGCCAAAAACTGTGAGGAACATTAGGAGTCCAACGAAAACATAAACAAGAGAGATCCACCAGCCAAACAGAAATACGTAGAGAACATTGCCACAAGTAAACAATGAACCTACTGAAATACGAGAATGAAAGAGACTGATATTATTACAGTAAAGAGGAACAAATTAATGTAATGCCACATTTATCTATTTACTGGATTTTCTTCATTTTTGTATGTATTTATGTCACTAGATTTATTCTTAAATTAAAAAAAATGATTCAATTAATTTTTTTGATTGCAATTTACAGTACTAGCATGAAATACTTTGAAAGTAAGAAGTTTTGATTCTTAAATGATAATAATGATAAAGTTTTTTAATGTTTTTTAAAGAAGTCCTCACCAGAAGTACTCACCAAGCCTGCATTTATTTGATCCAAAATACAGCAAAATCAGTAAAATTTAGAAATATTTTTATTATTTGAAATAACTGTTTTCTATTTGAATATATTTTAAAATGTAATTTATTCCTGTGATTTCAAAGCTGAATTTTTAGCATCATTACTCATGTCACATGATCCTTCAGAAATCATTCTAATATGCTGATTTGCTGCTCAAAATACATTTATTATTATTATGATGTTGAAAACAGCTGAGTAGAATTTTTTCAGGTTTCTTTGATGAATAGAAAGTTCAGAACAACAGCATTTATCTGAAATAGAAATCTTTTGTAACATTTTAAATGTCTTCATCACTTTTGATCAATTTATAGCATCCTTGCTGTATAGAAGTATTACTTTCTATAATAAAAAATATATATATAATGATGACAAGCTTTTGAATGGTACAGTGTATAATGTTACAAAAACATTTCAATTCAGATGAATGTTTATCTTTGGATCTTTTTATTCATCAAAGAACCCTGAAAAAATGTACTCAGCTGTTTAAATATTGATAGTAATAATAAATAAATGTTTCTTGAGAATCAAATCAGCACATTAGAATGATTTCTGAAGGATCATGTGACACTGAAGACTGGAGTAATGATGCAAAAATTTAGCTTTGATTACAGGAATAAATAACATTTTAAAATAGTAAAAATATTTCACAAAATTACTGCTTTTGTAATAAATGTAAGCTTGGTGAGCAGAAGAGACTTCTTTAAAAAAAAAAAAAAATCTTACTGTTCAAAAGCTTTTGACTGTACATAATTAATAAATGCATATTAACTAACTACATAAATGTAAATAATAACTGTTAATAGTTAAATAATAAATTTTACTAACTATAATACTTCCATTTATGTTATTTCATTGTTTAATTACCCTATTTTTCACATTTTCAAATAATCGTAATTATAAACAATAAGTAGACGCGTACAAACGTTTTACTGATACTACACATGTACTACAGAAGGAAATGAGAAGAACTTGTTGTAACCTGAGTAGGGTTTAATAACATTCAGCTCAGAGTAAAGCTCCTTCACAACGTCCGATCTGTCCTCAAAGGGACGCTCTGTCACATGACTCTTCCACTTCCTGAATCCAAACTTAAAAAACAGGACAGAACAACATCAGCATCAACAATACACAAACTAGACACATGTGCTCAGTGCACATTTACCTTATAATTATTTGCGAGTTTTTGGGCCTCAACTTCATTTTCAGCACTTATGGTGGTCTTGCACAGGTTCTCATCCCGTATTTCTTCAACAAAGCTGCATGCTGTAAAAAAAAAATTTGGAAGGAAAAACAACAAAGAGGTAGTAGCATGTTAAAAAACAAGTACAGAAAAAAACAACCTAGCTTTTATGCAAAGTGCATATGGGGTCTCACTTCTCTGTGGGTGTTTCGGTGTGTAGGAGCTTGTTTGCAGCAAACAGGAATGAGAGTGAGCATCGCTGGCTTCTGAGTGAACGTGAGCTACACAAACCCTGTCACAGCATGAACTAACAGGCTGATGACCTCCATCATGGTCCTCTGGAGAATCTGAGAGATGAAATCATGGCATGGTTTATTATTAAGCATTTGCATCTATTTGGTTCCAAAGCTGTAAGATCTTCATTCATCTTCGGAACACAAATTAAGATATTTCTGATGAAATTCGACAGCTTTCTGACCCTGCATAGACAGCAACTACCACGTTCAAGGCCCGGAAAGGTAGTAAGGACATTGTAAAATAGTTCATGTGACATCAGTAGCTCAACTGTAATGTTATGAAGCTATGAGAATACTTTTTGTCTGCAAAGAAAACAAAAATAACGATGGTTGAACCACTGATGTCACATGGACTATTTTAACAATGTCCTTACTACCATCCTGGGCCGTGAATGTGTTAGTTGTGTTGCTGTCTAAGCAGGGTCAGAAAGCTCTCGGATGTCATCAAAAATATCTTAATTTGTGTCCTGAAGATGAATGAAGGTCTTACGGGTTTGAAACGACATGAGGCTGAGTAATTAATGACAGAATTTGAATTTCTGGGTGAACTATCCCTTTAACAGGCAGCAGCATAAATTTGTTAACTATGAAAAATGTAACTTATTTTTATATGTTTCATTTATGTATGACTGACAAATATGCATCATGTTAAAACTCTGTAATCCAAACAAATGGAAATTGTATATGCAATTACACAAATACATGAATCTTAAACCTTAGATATTATTAATTTAAACCTTAAACTTCTTCTTTTTTTTTGCATAAAACGTTTTTATTTAAAAAGTGTCTTTGTAATGAATTCCACTTGGTTTTACATTTGATGTAATACAGTTATATTAATACACTTTTTTAAGTGTGGCTAAAATATAAAATATATGTGACCCTGGACGACAAAACCAGTCATAAGTAGCATGGGTATATTTGTAGCAATAGCCAAAAATACATTGTATGGGTCAAAATGATCGATTTTTCTTTTATGCCAAAAAACATTTGGACATTAATTAAATATCATGTTCCATGAAGATACTTTGTAACTTTCCTAGCATAAATATATCAAAACCTATTTTTTGATTAGTAATATGCATTGCTAAGAACTTCATTTGGACAACTTTAAAGGCAATTTTCTCAATATTTAGATTTTTTTGCACCCTCAGATTTAAGATTTTCAAACAGTTGTATCTCAGCCAAATATTGTCATATCCTAACAAACCATACATCAATAAAGCTTATTTATTCAGCTTTCAGATGATGTACAAATCTTAATTTCAATTAATATGTGACTGTTTTTTGTCATATATAAAAAGTACAGTATTTTCAGTAACTGCTGGTACATCAACACGTTTTATTTCAGATTTAGCCACAGATATGAAATCCGTCGACAGGAAATACTTGTATAGTAATTGGGGAAGTGTGGACTGATGTGGTATCAAAATCCTTACACAACAGAAACCTGGCTGGCTGCAAATGCATTAGAAGAAATCATTTCTTGAATTCATTTATGTCCAGGATAAATCACAATACAGGTTTAAAAAAAATCCATTAATGCGAAATACAATAGAGAGCCAAGCATTATTCACGTCACGTAAATTACATCCATTGTTGCGAATAAAAAGTCCGCGAATTAATAGAAACAAATGTGTAACTGTCTGCTGTTCTACAACAACGTATTGTACTGTTGACAATACAAACCAGTACGTTTTAGTCCTTTAGTTTACACACAATGGCCTTATTTTGTATCGTTTACCTTGCTTGTCTGTGTCGAGTCTTCTTCTTCGCGTCTCTACATGCGTTGTCATTTCAGCACATTATCTTCTGTCATTTCATTACAGTCTCGACTGACAGTTCTTCAGTAATCAGCCTCATGTGATTCAATCGCACTTACGCCGAGCGACCGGGTTGCCCGTTCTAGCTAAAATAAACAAACCCAAAATAAGATAACCTCCCCACAAAAACAGGTAGAATAAGGTGTTCCTGTTTCTTGAGGTTTTTAGAACACTTTTACACGATCGTATTCCGTCATACTTCCTTATGCTTTGGTGTAAAATACACTTAGAAAAGGCAGCATTAAGTCGCGTTTAATAAGCGGACATGGCAACCGCGTACGAATCGCTACGGCTAATGGGAAATGTAGTTCTTTAAACGCTGAACGTTTTCATTCAAAACAAATTTCAAGCGTCTTTACGCCACAAATTCAATAAACAAAGGTTATTAAAATTAAAATATTTATTTTAAAGAAATTTCACAAACCTGACATAAAAGCCAGAAAGCATTCCAAAAGGAAAACAGCAAATATTAACCTGTTAAGTACTCAGTTTTATAATTGCCTTATAACATGAAACTAAATTAATTACATAATACATCGCTGGGCATGTCAATCTCATCATCAAGCATCAGAAAACAGTCACAGTACAATCAAAGCACACATTCTGTAAAAATAAGGTTCCTGGGTCATTACTACATCAGCATTACCTGAATAACCTTTGTTTTGCGGTAAACTTCATTTGCATTATGCAGCACTGAAGAAACACTTATTTTTCAAGGCGTTACGATTTCTAAACACATGCAGAGATGTTACAAGAGTCCTTTCCACCACTAGTCTGGATATCCAAAGCACTTAGTGTGGTCAGAAAAAATATTTGCATTCACTTGGCAAGAAAACGTTTGGCAGTGGAGATGTTCTTGAAGTTTCTCAAACGAGGCCTGTGGTGTTCACAAATGTCTATTGCGTGAACAAACGTCACTCAAAACACCTGAGAGAGTCACTTCTTGAGAGGATACCAACAGCCTACCAAGTGGACCACCTGCTACCGGTAGATTTCATCACTGCTCCACTAAAAAATTAAAGCTAGGTTGTTAGTGCAGAGCCCTAACTTCGACACATTGAAGAACGGGTATATTTGGTAAAAAATGTTCTGTAGGAGGTTATGTGAGGAGTCTGGCCACCTGTGACTTCACCTCCTCATCTGGATGGGACAGCAGCAGGGGCAGTTTATGGTGCAGCTGAGAGGAGCTGTCCAGAAGAACACAGTACAGAGAGTCCTGCCTCCTCCTCAGAGCTTCAGCCACCTGTGCGGAGGGTCTCCACGCACGTAGGTTACCCACAAAACACAACAGGCGGAGAAGAACAGATGTGCTTGTGCAGCCGTCAAACAGCAAAATCAGGGACGCTGGAGCCTGTGAACAGATTTACGAAGGCAAATGGAGTTTGTGGCAATATATAAAAGCTCTTAAAACTAAGAGAAGAATTAATTAGGGATGTACAGTGAATCAAAATAAAACCAGAATCGCAACATGGCTTAGTGCAGTTATTGAATCACATGTGATTTTAATAAATATGAGTTTTTCATAAATAATACATAAAATTATGCCATCATTTATAGGGCTTCACAGCTTGGCCAAAATATCATTTTATATAATTTTATCATTTTATATTTTAATATTTTATATCAGCATATAAAAATTGTTCATCAGCATAAAATAAACAAAACAAAATGTAAAATAAAACACAAAGATAAAAATGAAATAAAATGAGACACAACAAAATACAACAAAACAAAATAAAATATAATAAAAAACAAAAAACTAAATAAAAAATAAAATAAAATATAATAAAACAAAATAAAATAAAACACAACAAGATAAAACAAACCACAACAAAATACAACAAAAAAACTAAATATAAAATAAATTAAAATGCAATAAAACAAAATACAACAAAACACAAAATTAAACTAAAACAAAATAAAATAACAAAACTAAACAAAATAAAAATAATTACTTTTCCCTAAATACTAAGTTTTATTTAACAGTGAAATATTTTTTATTATTTTATTTAATAATAATTAAAATGTATAAATAAAATAAATGATTTTATTTAATTGTATTTTAAATGATTTTATTTTAATGTTGACTATAATTTTTGGGCAAATTGTAAAGCCCTACAAACCAGCACAGCACCCCAACAGCCTTTTTTTATTCATATTTTAAATTGCAACCGGAATTTTTATGTAAAGAAAAATCATAATAACATTCTTTCTCCAAATTGTACACATTATTATCAACATTATTATATTTTCCTAAATACTAAATTGCTTTATTTCACAGTAAAATATTGCAATAGTAATATTTCTTACTTTGCTTATTATTTTTTCTAGAATAATTGTAAAATAATAATAATAATAATAACAATAATAATAATAATAATAATAATATTTTTCATTTTATTTTACTGTCATGTTGACATACACATTTTTGGCCACATTGTTAACATTTTTTTATTTGAAGAAAATCACAATAATACTCTTTCCCAAAACTGTGCAGCACTAAACTAAATCATGACCACAGAGTTGCCTTAAAATAGAAATCAGCATCAACAGCAGGCAATGAGAAAAACTAGGACACCTAGCAACCAAGGCGATTATTTATAGACTTATCTATTTATATGCGTATTGTGGTGGCATGACAGAATAGTCACTGAAACCAGCTACACTAGATCTCACCACAAAAAAAGTGAAAGCATTACAGCATAAAAGACATTCTTGTTCACCTGAGCTTGCACAATATCGTCCATCAGATCTGGATTGGAGGACAGATTTACTAGGACCTTCAGGACTTGGATCTGCAGGAACAGATTAAATCTTCAGTACATCTGATAGTGCAAATATATTAATCAATATGTTACTCCAAAATCACCTGTAGGACTTCATTGCTCACTACGAGCAGCGATAGGAGGAGGGTGATGGAATTCTTCATCAGGTGCTGGTGATTATCCGTCACTGACAGATTAGTGAGCAATCTGAGCGCTGCCAGCTGAAGGTCAGAGTTCACCGGTGACATCTCAATCATCTGCATCACCGATGGGACATATATCTGAACAACAACAACAGAAACATGTGTAACCATAGTATCCATGAGAAACCTAAAGAAAACCAGTATTAAAATTTGTGTTCTTTTAGTATTATTTATATATTATTAGAGTATTTTTTAATGTTAAATTAGCCCTTTTATATTTTATTGTTTTAATTTATATTTAATTTAATCAAATTTTTGTTTCTTTAATTTTTATAGTTTTAATTTTAAATGCACTTTTGTCAATTTTATTTTATATATTTTTTTTTTTACAGTTTTATTTTTTTATTTCAGTTCCTGATTTAGTCATTTTAGTAATTTAACTTACACTCATTCAAGTTTTTCCATATAATATTTAAATCGTATCTTATTTCAGTTTAATTTCAATTACTGAAAATAGTTTAAGTTAACAACACTGATCTGAAACCAGGGTATTATAGTTTATTATAGTTAATTAAAACTAAAACAAACAAACAAAAAAAAACTTATTTGAAATGAATAAATATTAACTAAAATAAAATATTACACATAAACTATATATATATTTAAAAAAAAAAACGTATTTTAAGCGAGATCCCAAGGCAAACATTTCTAATTTGTTTAGTTTAACTTTAAGTATTATAATAATAAAAAAGTCAATAACTCCATGTAAATACACTACCAGTCAAAAGTTTTTGAACAGTAAGTTTTTTAATGTTTTTTTAAGAATCCTCTTTTGCTCACCAAGCCTGCATTTATTTGATCCAAAGTACAGCAAAAGCAGTAATATTGTGACATATTGTTTACGATTTAAAATAACTGCTTTCTATTTGAATATATTTTAAAATATAATTTATTCCTGTGATCAAAGCTAAATTTTTAGCATCATTACATCAGTCTTCAGTGTCACATGATCCTTCAGAAATCATTCTAATGTGCTGACTGTTGTTCAAAAAACACTGTTTTACTACTACTATTATTATTATTATTATCAATAAGAAGGTATAAAAATTAATTTTATTTATGCTTTAGTGATGATAAAGACATTTATGTTACAAAAGACTTTCTATTCATCAAAGAAACCTGAAAAAAATTCTAAAATTCAGCTGTTTTCAACATAATAATAATAATAATAAATGTTTTCTGAGCAGCAAATCAGCATATTAGAATGATTTCTGAAGGATCAGGTGGCACTGAAGACTGGAGTAATGATGCTAAAAATTCAGCTTTGATCACAGGAATAAATTACATTTTAAAACACTGAAATAGAAAACAGTTTCTGTAAATAGTAAAAATATTAAAAATAAAAATAGTGCAAAAAATAATAGTGTAAATAAACAAAAACAAATCTATATACAGTCTATAATCTATATACATCCTACAGTCAATAACAATATTTTGTGCTTCTCTAAAAAGTAAATAACGCAATACCTTAAGCTGTTCTTGATTGCGGATATTCATGCTTAAGTTGTTCAGAGCGTTTAGAGTCTGAACCCGAACCTCAGGTGAAGGGTCTGACAGGAAGCCTGCTATGATGTGAAGACCTCCAAATTCTCGTAGAAGATCCTATTGAAGAAAAGCGAAACGTGATTGTAAATATGACACAACATCTGCATCTGTGTACTCTTCTGCAAGTCAAAATGCGTTAAAGTAAGCCTAATACGTAATGTCTAGAAGACAGAACATCAGATGACCTGGTTTACAGTGAAGGCAGCAGCATTTCCTAACGTTACGAGAACTTTCCTCCTCTCTTCTGGGTTTGGGCTGCTCTGCAGAAGGGAGAGGAGCATACTCAGATGCCGAGGCTCTAGGCTGGCAGCAGATTTTGAGTGAATATCACCTTTTAAGAAGATAAAAAACACAAAGAAAGGCTTGTATGAAGGAGACATGTTCTTTTGGTTCTAAATCAAGAACCTGTGACTTTATATTTAACCACAGTAATACTTATGACTAAAAAAAAACAACCCACATACAACTTATCAGCAAGATAGACTTCACATACATTCTGAAAACCATCTGAATGTCACTCACTTGATTCATTATCAGCAAAAGGATCCAGATTATCACTCTTACTGACAACTTTAAATCCAGACACTTTGGACATCAAGCTCCCAGGCTGAATAGTGACTCTTTTAGACTTTTTCCTGTTGACTTCTCCATCTCCTGCGCGACCAAAGACTAGTTTATAAATGCCATACGAGGCTCCGGCTCCTGCTACTATCCCCAAAAGAGCCTTCAGGCTGCCGAGCCGGGCTACGACATTGTCATCTCCCATTCTGGGACAGGCGCAGGTTTCACAAAAACATGTTAACACACGGTCCTTGTCCGGCAGGATAAAAACAAATGCAGACAGTTCCTGATCATACTCGTCACTGACTGTTTTTTTCTTCAGTTTCCTCTGCACGTTGCCGCCTATTGCATCAGTGGACGACCAAAACGTTTCACGGAGTGACGTGTTGCGTTCATGAACGAGTTTGGTTATTTTGAACCAATGGTATTTCTATTTTTATTGAACAAATAAAAATGTGATTTAGAAACATTATTTGTTTACTTAAACGAATTCGTTCTGTCAGTCCATCTATCTACGCACACACCGTTTATACACAGGTTATTTTTTAATATTACCTATGTATTTTTGCTAATAATTCCTCTGACCAACCACATGTTTAGGTTACCAAGCGACATGAAGTGTAAATATTGACAGGAGCTGCAGGTGTATCAGATTTTTGTTGCTTTGACTCCAGGAAATCGTTAAACTGCCATCGTTTTTATGATGACTTCTTTCCAAGATTCAGATCCAATAATAAGAGACTACTTGATTAAACATTCACTTCCTCAGATTTACAAGGTGAATTACATTTGCTGTCTAATGATCTAATTAATGAATAATCCAATCAAGGAAGTAGTATTTTATTGTTACTGTAAATGTTGTATTTTGTAACATAAATTCATTTTTTTAGATTTAAAAAAAAATATTCTACATTTTAAAGATTTTTATTTATTTATTTTATTATTTATTTTGCATTTAAACAAGGCTTTACTTGCTGGATTATGTGTCTCATGCCCTGAAGATCCTTTGCACTTTATAGAGGAGAAGATCCTATCGATCCTAGAGGATCAGGATTTTGAGATCTGCTGGTATGTGTGTTTCTGTATCATTTTTGACATGTATGGCTCTATAATGTAAAATCAAGCAGTTTTAATACAATAAATAACCTCTCTAAAATGTAAATTGTTTCTGAATTCAGGCACACATTTATTGACAAAGACAAACAAATCACCTCATTGGCAGGAGGCATTGTGTATGATATTTTTGGAAATCCAGAAGACAGCCTGGTAAGACTTTCTTTATATGTGACCCTGGACCACAAAACCAGTCTTAAATATCTCAGGTATATTTGTAGCATTAGCCAAAAATACATTGTATGGGTCAAAATTATATATTTTTTAATATATTTTGTAAATATATCAAAACTTAATTTTTGATTAGTAATATGCATTACTAAGAACTTCATTTGCACAATTTTAAAGGTGATTTTCTCAATATTTTGATTTTTTTGCACCCTCAGATTCCTGATTTTCAAATTGTTATAAGATGGAGATTGTAAGATCTCGGCCAAATATTGTCCTTTCCTAACAAACAATACATCAATTGACCCTTATGACTTTGTGGTCCAGGGTCACATATATTCTTTATTCAGAGTTGTGCCATCACACATCCATCTGCTTAAACTCACTTGTTTTAGTTTTTTTTTTCCCTCTCACAGTGTCTGTCACATTTGTTGGAGAAAGCTTACTCATGTTATCGCACCAGCCTGACCAAAATGTGTTTCAGGTGAGTGCCAAAGCAATAGACTATAATATAAAAGAGTCACAACAGCAAAGAAAACCTACCAACTAGGTTAATGACTGTCTTCTCATGTTAAGGGGTTGGAAGAGTTATATTTCAAAGAAGAAAATGAAGGCTGCCAGACTCGTAGAGAGAATGGAAGAGGCTGAGATGTATCACAAACAGAGACGGATAAAACTGGCTTTCATCAAGTGGACAGCATGGGTTCAGTTTCACAAACAGATGCAGAATGGTATAATCAGCTGTTATGATTTAAATATTACATCAGGTGAAAATACGCTACCAGTCAAAAGTTTTTGAACACTAAGATTTCTAATGTTTTTTTTTTTTTTAAGAAGTCTCTTTTGCTCACCAAGCATGTATTTATTTATCCAAAGTACAACGAAAATATTTATACTATTTAAAATAACTTTTTTTATTTGAATATATTTTAAAATGTAATTTATTTGTGTGATTTCAAAGTTGAAATTTTAGCATTGTTACTCCAGTCACATGATCCTTCAGGAATCATTCTAATATTCTGATTTGCTGCTTGAAAACATTTATTATTATTATGTTGAAAACAGCTGAGTAGATTTTTTTTCAGGTTTCTTTGATGAATAGACAGTTCAGAAGAACAGCATTTATCTGAAATAGAAATCTTTTGTAACATTGTAAATGTCTGTATTGTCACTTTTGATCAATTTAAAGCATCCTTGCTAAATCAAAGTATTAATTTCTAACAAAAAATATTCTATTCAGCAAAGAATCCTGAAAAAAATGTGCATGTTTCTTGAACAAATCAGCAAATTAGAATGATTTCTGAAGGATCATGTGACACTGAACACTGGAGTAATGATGGTTAAAATTTAGCTTTGATCACAGGAATATATTACATTTTAAAATATATTGAAAGAGAAAATAGTTATTTTAAATAGTAAAAATATTTCAGAATTTTACTTTTTTTTTTGCTGTAATTCGGATCAAATACATGCAGGCTTGGTGAGCAGAAGCGATTTTGTCAAAAAACAAAATCTTACTGTTCAAAAACTTTTGACTGCTAGTGTATAAAGCCATTTTATATTTTATCCAGATGCTCTGAGAAAACTTCAAAAAGTCCAGGATTCTGTTCACTGCAGAAACATCATCACGGCTTGGCGTCGTGTTGTGCAGGACGCTAAAAGAGCAAAGGAATACTTCAAGGTAGTTTTTCGAATTGAATCAGTCAAACACAAGCGCATTAAACTAATGATGTTTAATGATGTTGCATGTCTGTGCAGAGGCTAGAGAGAGATATACAAGAAAACCAGAACTCAGAGATACCACAAGGCGATGGACAGGACAGACTATCACTGCTGCCTAACAAGCTGTCTCTTAAGGTATCACTTAAAGCAATAGTTCACCCAAAAATGAACATTTTGTCTTTGTGTACTCACCCTCATGTCGTTCCAAACCTGTATGAGTTTCTTTCTTTTGTTGAACATACAAGAATACATTTTAAAGAATGCTGGTAATCAAACAGCTGGTCCACATTGACATCCATAGTATTTCTTTCCATGCTATGGAAGTCAATGGGGACCAACAACTGTTTGGTTCTTCAAAATATCTCCTTTTGTTTAACATAAGAACAACATAAAGGTGAGTAAATAACAAAAAAATTCTCATTTATGGGTGTACTATTCCTTTAACCTATAATGTTGCCATTAAATAACTGGCAATAAGTCAAGTCAACTGATTTTAATAAACAATTTGCTGCAGATCTTCCAAAGTCTAGGTGTGCGTGACCTGCTGAAATGCGCTCAGGTGTGTCATTCTTGGAAAGCAGTTACTCAAAACAGCTCACTGTGGACTGAGGTCAGCGCAGCTCACTTTAAAACTCTTAAATTCAGCTTTTATGATGCTATATAGACAGTATAACCTGTAAGATGTATTTCTGCAGATTGATTTCTCCCCTGAGGCCAGTTGGATCACAGATCAGTCTGTGGAGAGAATACTTCGGGTGCATCGTGTTTATGTGATCTCTGTGAACTTGTGCGGTTGCACCCTGGTGCAGGAATCGAGCTTTGGACGCATCAGTAAATTTACATTAATAAGTCTTTAAAATTCAGACATTTTTGATGCAGTCAATGATATGAAAAGATCCTGCCTGTGTTGTTTTGGTCAAAGGTCAATGCAGAAATCTTCAAGAACTTGATCTCAGTGAATGCCCACATCTTAATGCAAGTGGAATTCAAACACACTGTGTTTAGGTTTTGCTGCTTTATTTAAAAAAAAAATCAATCTAATACCTGTTTTGTTTGTAAACACTGACAGGATGAAAATATGAAGATGATTTTAGAGGGATGTCCCTCTCTCCTTCATCTTAATCTGGCCTTTACTCATATTACTAATGCCACAATAAGAGTCCTGTCAAGGTACAAAAACATGTTCTTACAGGTTTCTCAGTTCCTCATACTGTACACAATTCCTCACACTGTATATTTTTATTTTATTATATTTTTTGCCATTGATTGTTGTTTTAAAGATGCTGTCTGATGCTGCGGTCTTTGAGTCTCGCATACTGCACAAGGTTCTCTGATAAAGGCCTGCAGTATCTGATCACAGGAAAAGGCTGTCACAGACTCACTTATCTGGACCTTTCCGGTTGTTCTCAGGTGTTGACATGTATAAGACATGAAAACTAGTAATACTAGTTTAGAACATTTAGAACATTTAGAATTTATAGATCAGGGTAAATGTAACTTATTTTGCCTTCTGGAAAACATGTATCTTCTGTAGCTTCAGAAGGGCAGTACTTAATGAAAAAAAAAAGATATTTAGGCAAAATAAGAAAAATTTACACAACTTCATTCTGTTCAAAAGTTTTCACCCCAGCTCTTAATGCATCATTTTCCTTCTGGAGCTTCAGTGAGCGTTTGAACCTTCTGTAATAGTTGCATATGAGTTCCTCAGTTGTCCTCAGTGTGAAAAGATAGACCTCAAAATCATACAGTCATTGCTAAAAAAATACACAAAAAAAACAAAGAATTTGTGGGACCTGAAGGATTTTTTTGAAGGTCAGTGGGCAGTTTAACTGTTCAGGACAAACAAGGGACTACTTTGACTTAAAAAAAAAAAACAGCTGTGGATCATTCAGGTAACATCACAGAATTAAGAATCAAGTGTATGTAAACTTTTGAATGGGGTCATTTTATAAATTCAATTATTTGTGTTGTATTTCTGTTGTAGACTATATAAATGTCTTTTATGTGAAATATCTTATTCAGGTCAGTACTAAATAAACAATAACATGCATTTTGCATAATCCCTCTTATTTTGGTAAAATAACATTCAGCAAAGGTGTATGTGAACATTTGACCTCTTTTCCACTGTAAAGATATCTATGGATGGATTTACATATGTCGCTAAAGCTTGCAGCTCACTGCAACAGATTGTGTTAGATGATCTACCCACCTTGACTGACACCTGTGTGCAGGTACATGTGTTATTATATGTATTATGTACATTAACATCTATTAGACATTAAAACTTAGTGTCTACTATATCTCTATTGTTAGTTGATTGGTGATGGTTGTTTGTCTTTTCTGCAAGGTCTTAGTGTCTAGATGTCAAGTGCTGACTGCGATTTCCATATTGGACTCACCGTATCTCTCTGACGTGGCTTTCAAAACAATCGCTGACGTGATCAGCCTCACCAAAATCCAAATACAAGGTTTGTTATTAATGTGCTTAAATCATGTGGCGTGGCTAGAAAGGCCAAATTATTAAAACAGAAACTGTGCATTTCAGGTAATAACCGAATGACAGACAGCAGCTTGAAGGCCCTGTGCCGTAACTCTCTGAAGCTCAGCGAGGTCCAAATATCTGACTGCACTCGCATGACTGATGCCAGCTTGAAGTCTTTAGGGGGTCTGACAAAACTTTGCAACTTAAATATCTCAGGCTGTATCAAGTAAGAGAAGACCAACATGAATATATAGAAAAATGTATCATATTCAAATATACTATATATATCAAATATACTGTTTAAATAAAATAAATAAATAATTATAACAAATAAATGTCACAAAAAGGAAACAGATTTAGGGTGACACTCCCAAAAATAAAAAAAAATTAAATGTGTATGAAAAAAACAAATGTGCAGGAAATATGAAAAATTACAGTGCTTTTTTGCACATTTTTTGTTCATATTTGTTCATTAGTTTTTTTATTTACCTGATCTAGGGTGACTGATATGGGAATCCATTACATCACTGAAGTCCCATCTGCTGTAGAACTGCGAGAGCTCGATCTTTCCTACTGCCCAAAACTTACTGACCTGTCCCTGAAGAGAATAACTCAGAAGTGAAAACATTTAACACTTACACATACGTTTTACATAAAATTCTTCATATACAGAGATTGTATGAATGTATTTTTTCTCCAGATGTAGCAATCTGACCCACCTGAGTGTGTGTTTCTGTGAGAACCTGACAGATAATGGATTTGAGTGTCTGAACAGTTGTGCTTCTCTCAACTCTCTGGACATCACAGGCTGCAAAATACATGATAAAGTACTGTACACTTAGTATTACACATATAATAATTTTACAGCTGTAGTTAATAGTGTTATTACTTTAAATTTAATATTTAAATCTTTCACAGGCACTGGCAGCCTTGGGAACTAACCACAGTCTGAGAAAACTGACTGCAACTGAGTGTGTTTTCATAACAGACAACGGAATAAAGGTTTGTTATTACTTAATTCTGCATAAATGTCTGATTGCAATGTATTTGCCATCTGGTTACTCTTTTTGGAAAAGTTTATGATGGTCTTTTTTGTGCAGATGTTTTGTCGACAATGTCATCGTCTGGAGCTTTTGGATGTGTGTCAGTGTGTGTGTCTGACTGATCGTGCGATCAAAGCCCTCTCCTTCTTCTGCAGGACCATTGCCACAGTCAGAATAGCTGGATGCCCTAAAGTACTTCCTTAATACAGTAATCTTAAAAGAATAGACATTTTAGGGTTTATTTATTAAGACATATTTCAAGGTCATTAATCAAATAAGCATATATAATAATATCTAAAAATATTCACATATTAGCTGACACTATATTTTGTTTCTCCAGATGACAGATACAGCAGTGAAGTACCTGACAAGGATTGGTCACTTCTTGAAGGAGCTGGATGTGAGTGGCTGTCCTCTTCTGACTGACCGCACCCCTTCTTTTCTACTGTGCAGCTGTCTGCAGCTGCGGTCCATCAGCATGCTCTACTGCAAGAACATCTCTAAGTATGATTCATTGTGCCATTTCCCTTACACTTACTAATGATGTCTTTAGTTTGAATGAATTAGTGGCAACGCAAATACACTAACACAGTGCATATTGATATTCATGTTGGAGATATAGTTTATATGGTTGATTAGAGATATGTAAGTGAAGTGTTGATTTGTACCTCACTTCTCAGACAGGCTGCTCTGAAACTGCAGCGCCGTGCGCAACACTGGAAACACAGTAATGATGACGCCCCCTATAGTCTAGACTAGGTACTACAGCTAAACCAGATCTGGACCAGCTGGAGAAACAAAGACAGGAGGATGAGGACAGCACAAACTGACATTACCAGTCATTACTTACATATTATACAATTGATTACATTTGATAAGAAATCACTTTTTGGGAATATAAGACTAAATCTTTAGTTACTTATACTGTAAAGTGTACTTAAGTTACTCAAGGGACTGTCGGAGTACATGAGACAAAAAAGGTTCGCAATCATTGTTTCAAACCAAAGTTTTGCCAAAGAATTGTATATTTTGTACTCTCTTATTATTGTTTGGGTATTTTTATATTAGATACTGTGGGACCTTAATTAAATGTGTACATTGCATTTTCATAATGAATCAAAAATAAATCAGGTAAAAATAACAATGTCTACAGTTCACTAAATAAATTTAAAATTGCCTTATATTCTAAACTCAGGTAAGTAGTTTCTGTATTCTATTAAGTCTTATTAAGATGTTAATGTAAGCTTTAAAATGCATAAACTCTTAAATTCACTATATCCACTAGGTGGCCTCAGAAAACTTCCAAAGTTAAATCATTCAACAATGAAAAGGTTAAATTCCATATGCAAAATATTTCCAGTCAGTTGTTTTCTTTGATATGTTTTGTATGATTTAAAATATAATTAGTCTTCTTGGTTGTGATGAATGCTAACTTACCAACTGAAACCTAGGCTCAGACCAGATGTCTTATTTAGTCATCTTCAGTTTATTGGTTTCTGGGAAGCATCCTCACACCATTACGAACAGGAGCACTCCCAGCAACCACACGGTAGCAGGTTTTCCATGGTACCTGCCCTCCATGATGTATTCAGTGGGAAAATACTGTGCTGTGGTGAAAGGAAAGACATTTTGTCTGATAAGTAAGATTCAAAACAGTTGGATTAACTTGTCAGTAGAATCTTGAACTAGGTGTGATGCATAATCTATCATATACAGATTCTTTCAGCAGATCCCCACACCCAAAGTCGATCAGCTTGACTTCAAACATGTCTCTGGTATGCTCCAAAAAGTCCACCAGATCTTCACAGGGTGAGGGATGTTCCAAGACCATAATGTAGTGGTCAAGTTGGTCCTGCCAGTCCAGCTGACAAATGATCTCTGGAACGTCAGGGCCCTTATTAGCTAGGAGTAGCAGGCCAACCTGGGTGCAGGATGACCAGACTAGAAGATCATGATTAGAAGGATTGTTTACATGTTTCATATTTAAAACTGAAAAAAACATACCCAGGGGATGCATGTTAATATCTGTATATACTTGAATGTGTAAGTAAACATGGATGAATACAAGTGTGCAGAGCCAATGTGGATGTATTCCATGTTCTTTGGCTTAATTTTCACTGCCACTTGATTAACAAAAATATTGCAATCCCACTTTAATGGGATGTCAAGGTGCTGAGCACTGAGAGGACTTGAAATTGAGTGAGATTATTATCAATTAGCAATTATTTATTAGTTAGATAAAATAATTTGCCGGTTAAATATTGTAAGTAAAATAACAGTAGCCTACCTCAAGGTCATCCTCCAAAAGTCGCCCTTAGACGGCGCCGTATCTTCCCTCACGGAGCACTCTACCTTTATCATACGCGCTCAAAAGGTGGCTTAGTCTATTAAGAGGGGAAAAAATTGCCGTTGACATGAAATTTCAAGCAATGACAGCGGTGTATGTGAATGTTTTGGGTTGTGGCAGTAAACGCACCCTGTACTCTCCGTTGTTGTCAGCTGGACTGAGACTGACTGGATTTAGTTGGACTTCAGATGGAATGGTTTGAACCTGCTGCTGATTTCCAGGCGGGAGGATTTCAAGACCACTGAAAGTAGCTTGGTCCTCCACCTGCTTCTCAAAACTCTCCTTCCTCATTCTCTTTCTCTCCGGCTCGCATTTCCCTCACCAGAACTGACTTACTGACGGTTGTAGGCTACTCCGCCGCGTCGGTGCTGGATGTTGGGGGTTGACTTTGATGAGAGCCGCACTACAACTGAACGCTCCGTTCCGACTGCTTCTTTCATTGATAGCATTTCATATTAATTAAAATATTTAATGCCAGTAGTTATGTTACATTTCTTTTATGGTAGGCTAAACGAAGAAAAAAGAACTATGCACATTCATTTACTAAATCCACTGGGGGATAAAGGGAGTTATAGTCAAAAGTGGAAGGCCTGGTTGAAACATCCTAAATCCTGCCAACAGAAACTAAAACACAATAAAACCACTTAGGGCACAATAAGGCATGGATCAACTAGCCTGTGTTTAACTTTGTCCTAACTGTATTAGGACAAAGGTACGTTTCTTAAATCTCAGGTTGGGGCAGGTTATTAAATTTAATTTGGACACACTGCTGCATCTGTCTTATGTGCTGTCATTGTATACAGTTTATATTAGTAAATGTGCTCGTTCTTACAGAAAAAATGTAGGCCTATTTATGAAGAATTTCAGTCTGGATTCAGGCCCCGTTATAGCACTGAAACCACACTTGTTAAAATTACAAAAGATTTGCTTCTAGTATCAAGCCATGGTTACGTTTCACTGCTAGTTTGAAACTAGATCATGACATAGTCTACTCTTAGACCATGGAGTTACAGAATTACATTGGGATTAAAAGGAAAGCATTCAGATGACTACCTGTCTAACCGTTACCATTGCCGTTATTTAAAAAGGGAATTATTTACATAAGACCTGTGGTACGGAGTCCTGTAAAAATATGTGTTGGGCCCTCTACTGTTTTCATTACACATGCTGCCCCTTGGAAATATTAAAAAACATAGGATTAGTTTGAAATGGTCATTTGATTCTTGGATAACATGCAGAAGTTGGAAGACTTTTTAAGGGAATAAAAAAAAAGTAGTTTCAACTTAAAATAATTTGTTACCTGCTGCCTTAAAATTTTTAGTTTAGACAAATAAATGTTCCAGCTGTCACTTAAATTAACATTAAGTAACTTAAAATGTCAAGTTGACTAAACTAAAAATGTTAAGGCAGCGGGGTAACAAATTATATTAAGATGAAACAGCTTTTTGTGAAGAACTGGAACAAAATAAGTTTCAGTTGTTTCAGAGTGAAATTGTTATTTTTAGACAATTAATTAACAAAGTTATTTTGTTCTGATTATTTGCCGTGATATTAAAGAAGTTTTTTGGTTATGTTTTGTTTTAATCGTCCACATGAATGCATAATAAGAAAGCATTTATTTGTGGGCATTTTCCTCTATTAAATTCTGATAGAGATATTATTTATTGGACTTTAAACCTGTACACAGGAGATCTTAGGATACAATCTACATCATATTAAATGTACTTCTGGGTGATTGTCCATCCTCAGTAAGCAAGTTACAGTGAATCCAAAAATTCAGCTGCTAGAGTTCTTATACCAGGTCAAGAAAATATGATCATATAACCCATCTCCACTCTGGCTACCTATTAAGTTTTCTTCGATTACAAATTAATGCTGCTTACTTATAAGGACTTAATTTGTCTAGCTGCCTTGTATTCATCCATGTTTAGTTACACATTCAAGTATATACAGATATTAACATGCATCCCCTGGGTATGAATTTATTATTATTATTATTTGGTATGCATACTTATTCACATGTAAAATATTTTGGCCAGTCTAGCTAAAACCATTCACCGTTTCATTTATTTGCGATTTACAGATATAACATCTGGAAGAAAGGTGTATACATTTTTTCTGATACGCACATTTGAGGAATGATCATAGATCAAATGCAGGACGGTTTCTATACAACATTTTATAAATGAGGCCCCCAAAATCACACTTGAAATTAAGGTGTTCTGGGTTTCCCCTCAGGTAAAAGAGTTTCAGATGAGCTGGCGTTGTTGTTGTGATGCTCATTGCTTTGTCTAGCCAAATCTAGTCATCATTTTCTTTTCCTGTTAATTTTTAATTTGATGAGTTGAACTTTGGACCAGCTTCTGATTAGATTAACCAGTATGAAAAGATAATTCTGTGTCTCTATCACAACTGACACACAGAACTATTCAAATACTGTACAGTAAAACAGTAAAAAAAAAAATCTTGTGATATCTTTGTATGCTCTCCTGCACTGTAAAAAATTTCCCTGTAAAAAAGGGTAATGTACTGGCAGCTGTGGTTGCCAGCATTATACTGTTAAAATACAGTGTGCTAGTGTTTTTTAAATTAACAGCAAAATACCGTTTTGTCATCTACAGTATACAACTGTAATTTAGCAGCATATATCTATAAACTACTCATAACTTCATGATCTCAATTTTCAATGCATATTATACCCTGCATTTTCTATTTGACTATTACAAAAGAGAACAAAGTCAAGTTATGTTTTGTTATTTTATTCTGATATAACACTAAATAAACTTTTACAATATTCTATAAAACAGGCATGCATACAAACATACAAACATGCATAAAGTCTTTATATGTTCATAAAATACAAATGTACTCTCAAATCAGGCTTTAGTGAACACCAGCTAATGTTTTTTTATTGTTTTTTTTTTTATTTTAACAATCTGTTTATAAAAGATATCAGATGAAATGACTGGTGTCTTTAATTAATCATACCTTTATGTTCCTTTTGGAGCTCAAAGGTTTGGTTCCCATTTGTCTTCTATTGTATGGGCAAACATTTTTCTATGACAATATCTTTCTATGACAATTTGTCCTCTAAGAGAAAGTCCTACTGGTTTGAGACAGCATAAGGTTGAGTTAAGGATGATATACTTCTGGACTGATGTTCTTCTTCATCATCTTGGGTCTTCTTCTGCAGTTTTTCCAGTTATTTTAGACACCTCTTTTCTCCATGCAGCTTTGATCCTCTTTTCTGGATTCATTCCTATAAAGCATCTGAAAAATAACAATAGCTTCCTCGGCTGGGATCATTCAGAGCCCTTTGAAGCCGCATTTAAACTGCATTTTGGAAGTTCAAAATCGGGCACCAGTGAAGTCCATTATATGGAGAAAAATCCTGAAATGTTTTCCTCAGAAATCATAATTTCTTTACGACTGAAGACAGAAAGACATGAACATCTTGGATGACAAGGGGGTGAGTAAAATATTTGTAAATTGTTGTTCTGGACGTGAACTTCTCCTTTAACTGAAGCCTTGGAATACACTGCACAAGTCATACATTGTATTTATAATAAATGGATTCTAGCATGAGGCACATTAAGGTGCATCTTTGCCTGATAATAGAAACTAGTGTCAGTCTGGAGCGTGAGCTTTGTTTTAGTGAAACAAAATGCAGACATATACAGGGGTTGGACAATGAAACTGAAACACCTGGTTTTAGACCACAATTAGTATGGTGTTGGGCTTACTTTTGCGGCAAATACAGCATCAT
>JAHKKF010471333.1:0-14749 GCA_019740295.1 Labeo calbasu | reverse complement strand
AACTATCCCTTTAATATACCTTTGTGAAGTTCAATTGTGAAGGTATTAGCTCTAAACATGTCAGACTGGTTTTGTTGCTTTTATGAATACTATTATGCTGTTATCTGATAACCAGTTAGAATGTTCTCATTTGACGCAATCAAGCATGAGAAGTTTGTGTTGTGTACCAGAGATATTGTGTTCCTACCGGTTAGATTGACGGTGAGAGCGATGGTGGAGTTGAAGTTTAAGGAGCGAAATACAATGCTAGGAACGAGGACAAATGCTGCAATTAACAAGGAAGACAGGAAGTTGAGAATCACAAGAAATCTCAGGAACAAGAAGTAGGATTGAACTCCTCCACCAAAGTGACCTACAAGAAAAGGAAAAATGCAACACTTTCTTTATGTCTTTTCTCAGATGACCAATTGATTTACCTATTATTTTAAATGTAAAAACACATGTATGTGCAAATGAGAGCAGCATTTCTCATTAGTTTTAATTAATTCATATTTTCATCACCTCCTATCTTTTGGATTCCCCTCTTCCACAGAACAAAAAAGCTGAGAATGTATTTGGCAACCTCACAGAAACGGCGAAATGTCTGTGATTGTCTGATCTTCCAAGAACTAGAAACAACTGGAACTCTCATCTGTTGCACCTGCCTGGAAAAAGAGAGCGAAAACAAGCCATATTATGAATAAACTTTCCAAAATTAAAAATTAAATGTAAGTTTCCATCTGAAACTTCAGGGAGCTGGAGTGAGAAGAGAGAACGAATTGTTTTTGTTCAATTAAAGTGTATTTATGTAATAAGATGATGCATGCATACCTTACTGCTCTCTTCAGCCCCATGTGCAGCGGCAGCTCACGGAGATTTCGAGGTTCGTCAGTGTCTTCAGCATCTTCAGGTTGGGAGGCCCAATCAAACTGAACCGCACTCGTGTCTTGGGCTGGAAATGTCCGCAACCTCAGTGAATGCTGGGAATTGTAAGTACTAGGATAGTCTGTGGAAAGAGAAAGCAGATGTATTTCAAACTAATCACAATATGGAAATATGGCAAGGAAAGTATAATACTGAAGCTTAACTGTACTGGGAGACATTACTGTCAAGTAGAGTAATGGTTGTATTAAAAACTGGGACTGAGAACAAAATGGAGCAGCATTTCCCCATCAGCTCTGAAAATATTCTATGCACTACATTTCTATACATAGCCATGACCTATATATACATACGCCTGCCAGTTCTCTTTAACACTTCTAAAATAACACAAACTTTACACCATGGACGTCACACTGAACATGGGTGAAACTAAGGACAGACATCATTGCTGTCAGATTTACAGTATAGATTAGATCTGCATTATATAAAGAGAGAACAATAGGATTGATTGTACTGTTAATTACTGTAATTTTAGTAAATAGTATCATTTACAATGACACACTTATGTGTATAAAAAATATGTTTGTTTTTTTAATTTGTACACATTTGTTTTATAATATTTTGGTAAATATACTAAAATAAAATACATATTATAAAAATTCTATATCTTTAAAATTAAAATATTTGACTTACCTTATGATTATAGGAAAGGCATTTTCTTCCAAACCCCCCCAAATCACATTTATTTAGATTATATTCAAAAGGTTTAGTTATTACTTTATTGTAGTATTACTGTCAGTACATTTTTGCAGTAAACCTAGCATAATATACAGGACTGAATATTAAAATGACAATTTATTGACACATGCAGTTAAGGAACTGTAAAATATTAAGTTACCAACATGATGTCTCCTAAAAGCTTATGATTTTCCCGTTATTCTGTAACTGTAAATTTAAAAAAGTGTATAGATGTAGACAAACATTTGAACCCGTACTTAGGACAATAATTGTCAGCTAACCGTAACATAAATGAACCTCCCTGTACACATTAATTCACAGTAACACACATAAACACACTGTCTTACCTGAATAGACTTTATGGTTGAGTTCTCCCAGCTCCATCAGAAAACAGGTACTATCAACATGGATTTCGAAGAAAACAAACAAAAAGACCAACAGCACGATCCAGAAACAACAGTTGTCAGCAATGCATAGCTATAGTTTGGCAAATTCCCACTGACGGAGAAGAATACAGGCGTGTCATGACTGTCATCTGGACTTTGAGTCTCATGGAAATAAACTTTGGAAACACTTCCTTGTACTTATTACCAGCTGAACACTAGCTTCAAGTGCTAAGCAGAATAATTCAGTTCTAAAAGGCAACTCATTGACAATTCTTGTTACCGTGCGTGAACATTTTTAAAGCATTTTGCTTTCTCTGTGGACTGACAACAGATTTACTAAATTAGTTGTGACTGTTTAATCAATGACTGTTTTTTTTTTTTTTTTAAAAAAGTCTTGCTTGTTATGAGCTTTGACTGGCGTCTTCCTGTTGTTTATTGCCTGTTAAAAGTGTTGTTATGGAGACAAGGGGCATGAGCCAATGGCTTTATATTAACAGACTATCAAATATTAGCACTATCACACAGTATAAAATAAAACAATTACATCATAAAAACATTAATTAAAATGTCTAAACACGTTTGGGGCCAGTTTAATTTCTTTTTAAAGAATTTAACACTTGTATATTTTAACTTTAAAAAAAATCCTGAAAAAAAGCAACGCGGCATATCCGAATAATTTCTGGAGGATCACGTGACACTGAAAACATAGTTTAAAACAGCAATATTTTTTGACAGTACTACTGTTTGTTTTTTAACTGTATTCTTAATCAAATAAATGAAGCCTCATCAAACAATTAAGACTTCTTCTAAAAATATGTAAAAAAAGAAAAAAAAGAAAAAAAGAAATATATATATATATATATATCTGCAAGCGGCGACCGGGATTCAAGTGCTTTAACGCATTTAAAGTCCCCATGAAAGCAAAATTAAAGTTTTTTGGTTTTTAGTATGAATATGTTAAGTACATTTGACAAAAGACGTTATGTAGCAAGCCTGTAATCACCTCAGTCAATGATGTCATGTTTTCTAACGTTTATGACTGTCACATCACCGGCTGTGGTCTGATCTCCTTAAAACTTTGAATGCTTATTTAGAATCACTTGTTGCATGTGTCCACAAGTTTCATTAAGTTTTGAGTTTTCCTTTAGGCTTTATAGGATTTGAGGTAAATTTGGACAGGCTCCTTTTCTAAACCACCCCGTCATAGCTAACCAAAGGGTAAATTTCTAATTTTTTTTTTTTTTTTAATTATTTACCTAGAGAGTCCAGAGAATTGTACTTCAGTATTTTTTTTCCAGATCAAGCGAAATACCTATAGGACTAGTTTGGAAAAGTAGGGTTTTTTTTTACGTCTTCTCAGTCATTTAACAAACGATTTGATTGACTGATGCTCTTACTTAAGTGTTCTGAGTTTGGGGACGATATCTCATTCCATCCAGGAGTTACAGCTATTTTACTATAAGTGGCCCCGTCCCTTTCGAACGTTTTGGCATCCCTTTGTGCTGGCGAGTTGAAAGTTCAACTTTTTTTTTGATAAATGTCGATATTCATTCTCCAGAGAATCTTTCTTAACTGGTTTGGTACCTAGAACTAGTTAGCAAAAGTATGTTTTTCAAAAAATCCAAAATACCCCAAAATTTCGCAAGCGATTTCGTAATTTTGGTTGCTGTTGCACCCCCGTCAGGCCAACTGGGGTGAGCTTTGGTGATGTTGTTGGCAGAGTACTACCATCCCTCCAAGTTTCAAGTCTCTACAACTTACGGTTTGGTCTGCACGATCAGTTTTACGTGGAGGTTGCTGATCCTTGGCCGTTCTAACTATTACAATAGGGTTTCAGCACTATGCGCTCGAACCCCTAAAAAAATAAATAAACCTACCAAACCCACACTTTTGAATGGTAGTGTAAGTCAAGGCAAAATATGAGCTACATTACACTAGCAAAAAAACCCAAACAAAACTATTAACAAAAATGAGACTGTTATAAAACTGTCACTTCATGTAAAAAAAAAAAAAGCAGATACTTGTTAACAGAGATAAAAATTTGTGATTTTAATCAAACAAAACCTCAAAGATTTGAGTGCCACATCATGTGTTTAATACTCCAGAAAGTAAACATTAGCAATAAAACATAGCAGGTAGATATTACAAGGAACCAGGATACAATCTGAATTGATCAATAAACTAAATACCAGCGCTACCATCCAGTGTGAGGACAAAATAATTTGAGACTCTTTTAAAATAGAACCGTTCTTATATAATAATTTGATGTTGTAAAAACAAAACTTTTGAGCAGACCTTTTTTATTTTTAAGATCTTTAATTTTAAGCTGCACTTTACATCATGTGGTATCAAACTGAAAAAAAAAAAAAAAAATGAACGACAAACAAAAAAAGCAAAAACATTCACTCCTATTTTCTGAAAGTTAAAAAGGTGAAAAAAAAAAGAAGGCTTGTAACTGTCACATTCTTTGTAAAATAATAATAATATTGATATATACGACACATACATTAACTGTCAATGGACACTCAGTCTATTCATCAGAATGAATGAATAACAAGGCAGACTAACTTTTAATATCCCATACATACACCTTTTTATCACAAAGCTTGTTTTACCTCATGGACACCATTACAGATGTGTGCTCAAAGTAGGGATACAGGTCCAACATTCATCAGTTTTTTTGTAAACAGATTAATTTGGGTCCCAAGGTCACTAATGAGCAGAGAACCACTATTAAAATGTAATACAATCCTCCTTTCCAATTGTTTAAAGTAACAAGAACAATTTAAACAATACTGAACTGGTCAGGATGAATCTATACGGTTTTTCACCAGACAACATTTGTAATGATAAAATAAATGATAACATTAAAATTATGGAAGGTATTTGAAAGCTATTTTCACGGTTAATAAAATAAAGACTGATGCCCTTGGGTTGATCATGTACTACTTTTCTGTGGTTAAAAAACAAAGCAAAATACCTTTATAGGGTTAGTCCACCCCAAAATGAAAATTGTGTCATTAATCACTTACCCCCATGTCGTTCCAAATCCGTAAAAGCTTCGAAATACAATTTAAAAAATTTTTTTGGATGAAAACTGGGTTGCTTGTAACTGTCCCATTGACTGCCAGGTAAGTTAAATACCACTGTCAAGACCCAGAAAAGTAGGAAAGACATCATCAAAATAGTCCTTCTGCCATCAGTGGTATGCGTCCAGCGGATACTCTCCAAAATGGCACTACGTTGACACGGAGACGAATCGTTGAATAAAATCGTTATTTTTTTTCTATGCGTACAAAAAGCATTCTCGTCGCTTCATAAAATGGACTACTTTGATGATGTCTTTCATACTTTTCTGGGTCTTGACAGTGTTATTTACCTTTTCATCCAAAATATCTTAAATTGTGTTCCGAAGACGAACGAAGCTTTTACGGGTTTGGAACGACATGGGGGTAAGTGATTAATGACAAAAATTATCATTTTGGGGTGGAGTAACCCTTTAAATGGCAGTTGATGGCTATTACAGTGCGTGATGGGAAGCTGTTTTATTTTTGTAAACATACCAACTCTCCAGTTATCAGCACGATCATCACGTCACACATTCGTTTCACTCAGCCTTTTCTCTTACCACATCCTCTTTCTCTCCTTCACCTCGTTCCCTTCTCTCTCTCTTTTTACCTCCTTTCATCACTTGTCCTACTCCTATGCAAACAACAGCAATGATGTGAATTATGAAGTATATGGAGCTCCAGTAGTAGATGGTGTCGCTGGCCTTCAGAAGAACAAAACCCATGCACATGTAATCGTAAGCCCTCATCTTGAGGAACCAGTGGATCCAGTCAAAGATATTCTGGCCCGTCGGCCCCAGACGGGCTCTGACTGAGGCTTCCATGGCTGATTCTGCTGCGATACACAATGGGATAGTAAGAAAAGAGAGGTAGTAACCAGCATGGAGGCCATGCCAATAAGCGCTGATTAACATAGTCCATCCAGCCCTGCCGTAATGTAAGGAAAGAGACAAAGAGAAAGTTGAAGATTAGTGATGGTCAATGACAGCACAGTGCAGCTGAATAATCAAATGTACATGCTTGTACCTGAGAGCATACGCTCTGAAAGGAGCATTGGGGTAGATGTAGTGGTGAAGCCACCACTGCACTGTCATGTTCCAGTAGCGCATGCCATGCCGAACCTTTACACAGAAATCTGTGTTATAGCAGTCAATGTTCTGGATCGTTTTAAAGTCATACTCCACATCCGTGTCTGGATCAGGACTGAAACATAAACAACATTTCATTAACACTATCAACCACATGATCAAACCACAAGTGAGCTTCTAATTTCCTGTAGATAGTCTAGTTAAAGTATCTTGTAGATACATGCTTAAGAAATATTGCCTTTTTTATTGTGATTACCATTTAAGAATACACAAAATATTGGCGCCATATCAGTTACTACCGATATTAAGAGACTAATTTTATTTTATCTGTATTGTTTGATTTAATTGTGCATGCTCATTTCCCTTGTTTTTACAGATTTAGATTACCGCTGCCATTTAACTAAAAGTTAATCTTTAAAAACACACCGTTAATAATTGAAATACAATCTTCAGCAATTCTCAAAATGAATACAATTTCATGACACTCATTAAATAATTGCTTTTGATATTTAATATTTTAAATGAATTTTTAATACTGTTCTGGCAACAATTTTATTTATTAAATATGATATTTAATTTAGAGTAAATAAATGAATATTTATTTAATACATACATATACACTGCTTGGGATCAGTAAGATTTTTAATGTTTTTAAAGTCTTTTCTGCTCATCAAGGCTGTGTTTATTTGTTTAAAAATGCAGAAAAAAAAACAGTAATATTGTGAAATGTTGTTATTTAAAATAGTGGTTTACTATATTAATACACTCTAAAATCTGATTTATTCCTGTGATGCAAAACTGAATTTTCAGCATCATAACTCCAGTCTTTAGTGTCACACACACCTTCAGAAATCATTCTATAATGCTGATTTATTATTAGTGTTGGAAACAGTTGTTCTGATTATTATTATTTTTTTGGAACCTGTGATACTTTTTTTTGTTGTTGATGAATAAAGCGTTAAAAAGAACAGCATTTTTTTTTAGAAATCTTTTGTAACAATATACACTACCAATTTAAAGTTTTGGGGTCAACTTTTATTCAAAGGCTACGTCTACATTAATCCGGATACATTTGCAAAATGCAGCGTTTTCAAATGTATCCACTTTGGAGAGAGTTTTCAAAAAGCTCAGTTTTCCTTGACCAAAAACGCTGTCTCAGTGTGGACGGAAGGCCAAAACGGAGAGAAAAAGATGCGTAAAATATAAATACTAAAAGCTATTTTAAATTTCATTAATACTGCACAATACCACTATTTTTACTGTATTTTTAAATAAATGCAGTCTTGGTGAGCATAAACGTATTCTTTCAAAACATTTACTTAATCCCTGGTAGTGCAAATATATATTTAGTGATACTTTGTGTGTGTATTTCTTCTATTCTCTTTGACAAATAATTATATTTGGCTTGACAAGTTCGGTTTTGATCCACACAACTGTGACACTGTTGACCTCTGTAAACTGTTTTATTGGATCCTGCTTCAAATCTGTTACTGTAAATTTCTTTTCTTGGATAAATACAGTTTTGTTTCCTGGTAGAGATATATCTGTAGGTGGACTTTACAGTCATCATTTTTACAAGTTACTGTCAACTGTAAAAGCACATTACAACTCGATCAGGTAATAAAGTTAATCACCCCACCTATATTTCACCGTTGGCCCTCCTCCAGGTTTGGACAGCGCTCCCTGGGGGTAACAGCCTAGACCTGCACTAATGCAGCCCGCCTCTGCCCCACACCACGCCGAGTAGAACCGCATCCGGAATACAAAGAATATTGCCACCATGTAGAAGAACCTGAAATATAATACCACCATTAGTCTCAATATAATAAAAACTGTGATAAAGTACGATTTAATTTTAAAGTGATAGTTCACCCAAAAATATAAATTCTGCCATTGATTACACACCATCATGTCATTCCAAAGCTGTAAGACCTTCGTTCATCTTCAGAACACAAATTAAGATGTTTTTGATGAAATCCCAAAGCTTTCTGACCCTGCATAGACAGCAACGCAACTGACACTTTCAAGGCTAAGAACGGTAGAAGGACATCATTAAAACAGTCCATGTGAAAACAGTGCTTCAACCTTAATTTCATAAAGCTACAAGAATACTTTTTGCGCGCAAAGAAAACAAAAGAATTACTTCATTCAACAGTTTCTTCTCTTCAGTGCCAGTCTTAATCAAAAATGTCTTAATTTGTGTTCTTAAAATGAGTCTTACAGGTCTGTCATTGACATGAGCGTGAGTAATCAATGACAGAATTTTTATTTTTGGGTGAACTATCTCTTTAACATCTGCTTTGGAAATTACTTTTAGACTCAGTTTGGAACGGTCTTTTAATCCAGAAAAACAAACCTGTAAAAATAGTTGTGCTCTAGGAAATCATCAGTACGGACATAGGATAAGGGAAAGACAGAGTTGACGGCTATGAAGAGGGCTCCGAAAACAGGCACCATCTTCAGCCTCTGGAGGCAGGGCTCTTTACCCGGCAAAGACAGAGGATTAGACTGCTGCAACCAGTCTGCATACGTCTGATAACGGAAGAAGGGACCTGCAGAACAATGGCAAGAGTGGATGGGAGAAAGAATGGAAAATGAAGGAACGTGAGAAGAGAATGGTAAGAGTTATCAGTGAAGACATGAATCAGACGGGCAAAGATAACACATGATATTGGGACAGAATGAAATATAGGAATGGAAACAAATGGAATTTTGGAATGAAAATGAGCCATGGTTTGGGAGGACAAATTATGGCAAAAGAGGAGCAATAATAAACACAATCAGTTATAAAAAGAAATTGGACTCACACATTACTGAACTAGTAGCAGAGAGAAACAGAGAGAGACACGTTAGCATACATGCAAAACAAACAGTACAGAATATTTGCACAGACTCAAAAGCATTCCCATATATTCAAAACAAAACAAAAATCATGCAAAATACCTGTCATTATGCCCACATAGCAGTAGCTGTATGATATAATGTCATAAAGCGAAGGCTCGTGGGAAAGTCCTCCCACCACTGGAGATTTGGTGAACGTGCTCACTTCCTTCTTCTTCTCCAAATGATAACTTTGAATCTCATTGGCTAAACTGACCATCTGTGTATTCAAAACAAAATTCATTCAACGGCAACGTATTCACCTTTTTCTTCCCATAAGAGTGTGCGCAGTCATTTGTAAATGTCATGGGTGTGGCTTCCGGGTCTCATCTGCGTCCAGCTATTTTTAGCTGTACAAAACAGCTCGTTTTGCTGCTTAATATTGCAAACTGGTGAGTCTTACCATATTATTTTAATGTATTATCTTAATTATGAACACACTGGTTTTTAGCGCAAACAGTTTTACTGTTTACTGCACGTTGTTATTCTTCTCGTTCTTTCCCTATAGCGGATAATGAACTGGAAGTTTTATCCATAGGCTTACTTCCGCGTTAAAGAAAAGGGTGGTTATCGATAAAAAATGTGTCTAATTTTATTGTATTTTACCTTCAGTGTTAAAAGAAGCTGAATGGCATTGGCAAAAGGTGTTGGTTGAGGGAGGCCAAACCAGGTGACCAGACGGAAAAAGAGCAGGTACAGAAATGTCCAACCCAAAGACAGAGCAGGGGCACTTCTAAATAAAAAAACAAGCCAGAGCACAAGGTTACAAGGGAATTGCAGCAAATCCACGGTAAAACTCCAGGCAGCTACATATCATACTAACCGCCAGTTGATCTTTATAATCAGCCATGTTCCTAACACTGTAAATAAAGAGTGTAGAGTGTGAAGCCCACAGGTAGCTATGGAGATTATTAAACCCAACAGCAATGCTGCCCCCTGCTTGACTGGAGGACCTGGAAAATAATGCACATGAAAATTATCAAGGGCTGTTATTTAAGGTCATTACACTTAAATGAATAGTTCACCCAAAAATGAAATTTCAGCAGTAATTACTTACCCTCATGTTGGTCTAAACCTGTAAGACCTTTGTTCATCTTTGGAACACAAATTCAAATATTTTTGATGAAATCCGAGAGATTTCTGACCATGCATTGTTGAATAATTGTCGAATAAAGGCGTTATTTTTGTTTTGTTTGCACACAAAAAGTATTGCATTACTGTGTCTTGACCGTGGTAGTACCCTTGCATAATAAATGTGTGATTGTGATTTATGGGGTGTTTTAGGTGGGGTCCACATGTGTTTGAGGTGAGATTTTAAGTTGTGGAATCTATTTAATATTCTGTATTTTAATCACAAAACAACATTGTGTGATGGGCTGAGCCATTGTAAAACTAATGTAAAGCAGCGTCAATGACAAATCATCCCACTTCACCTGTTTTTACCCTATTTTTCACACAGGATGACATGGTCATACTTACTTAGGTAGCGGAAGAGGAATCCTACAGGTATTGATGCAGCAAGGATTCCTAGGTAGACTAATTCATCTGGTGACATCTTTCTGTGTACAACAATAACAAAGCATAACAACTGTCTAGCTGTTGAAGATATCACATTTCATAGACAAGCTTATCAATATATCATTCAAATAGTATATGGTTTGGGTTAAAGAGATAGCTCACCCCCTAAAAATTACAGTAACTGTGAACATTTACTCAACCTCAAGTCTTTCTTCTGTTTAACATAAAAATAGATTCTGAATCTGAAGAATGTGGGTAACCAAACAGTTGCTGCTCTCCAGTGACTTCCATAAGATAAGTAAAGGGGAACAATACTTTTTGGGTAACACAGCCGTTTATTCAGTTTGAAAACATTCCACTTTTAACCACTCGTCCCATCTTTGACTATCCCATCATTACTTAAACTGAAACAATTTGATGTTTTGAAGTTATACTTAAAGCTTAGAATGATTTTACCCAAACAAATTGTCAAGAGTCATGACAGATCTGTAGCTCATGCAGTCACTTTCAGGCACTAGTTATTCAACACATCTGAAGTTATTTTAACGCTACAACAACATCTGCCCAGATTTCATAAAACTGATATTTGATTCATATGGGATGCATCAAATAGACTGGCCTTGCAGTCTATTATTGCATTGAACAGTTAGACTAGATAATATACATCACCTTTAATTCTGAAATAACCACAGCATACTTACAGCAGATATATGGAGGTGCGCTATCAAAGACGATTTATTCTGACGGATATTAAAATATCCTGCAGTCCCCTTTAACCGCCCGCGCACTGGCGTGTTCTCTCCTTCACCACTTCCTACTACCGCATATGTTCATGGATCGCTTTATGAGTTGCCAGATATTCATAACAAACAAAGAGCAAATTATTACAGTCGGAATATAGAAAACAGCGAGACAATGAGAAACAAATAACAAAGTTTCTGTCTATATTATACAAACAAATTATATGCAAAGCACCGTCCTGTAAAAATTAAAAATTGTAATAAAAATCTTATAACAGTCTTATCTTCCACCACAACGTGCTCGTGTATTGTGATATCATTTCTTTTACATTTCCTGACTGTAAAAGATATTTGAAAACCAGAAAAAATGCAGGTTTGATATATGAGGTTTACAAAAATAAACGGAATTTTTTTTCACATTCATATTAAAAGAAAACGCAGTCATAATATGAATATCTGGCAACCCCTTCAACAGACGGGAACTTTCACTGTGACTGTGGGGGGCGGAGCACTGACTGATACAGGAGGTCAAGCATTGAACTTTTTAGTCACTCCTGGAATATGTGGAACTTGTCTCAAATGTTTATCATAGTTTATCAATACAAACCGTGGTGCAAACAAACCTGGCTGACGATTAGTTTTTAATCAAAACAAGTTAGGCATTTAGGCACCACACTTTAGTGATCTAATCTACAAGTTTCTCCCTTAAAATTTAAATCAATCGATTGCTTTGGAAAATAATTACACTTTTGGAAGCGCCCAAAACGCCACGCGTTGTTGACGACTGCTGGTCGAAATTGTGTAAACAAAAAATAAGCATAAAACACCTTTTACAAACCAGTTGCAACGGTTTTACTTAAAATGTAATAAATCTAATTAAAAAAATAATAATCTAACAGCATTAAATATGAAGTGTCTTTATAATATTAATATAATATTCCTTTTTATTATACACATTCATAAAATTGATCAAAGATCTGGTTTACCAAAAAAATAGACGCTGAAATCACGTGACTTTGCTACGTAGTTTAATATGAGCTCCGAGTCACTGATTCAAAACAAATGATTCGCAAAGGTTCCGAAGCTTCAAGAAGCAGTGTTTTGAAAGCGCCTATCACTACTGATTTCTGTTTGTGTTTTTCCCAAACGTCGTTCATAATCCGTACAAATACATTTTGTTGTAGTTGACAGAATTCAAACAGTCGTTGCGAATGAGGGGCTTTCTGCCATTAATGCTAACTGCGTTGAACTGGGCTGTGGTTGAACTTTAACACAGTTTCTCTTCAAGCTCACAAGTGAGATAGTGACGCCAAGGGTAAGGTCCTCGCGTGCATGTAAATGACTTTATTCTAATAATGCATAATAATAATAAAAATAAGTTCGGTTTTGCGAAAGTGCTTCTTTCTTAACAGATGTCCAGTTCAAAAAAAGTGGTCGAGCTCTTCTATGATGTTGTTTCTCCGTATACCTGGCTGGCGTTTGAGGTGCGTAATGTTTTTTCTCCTTTTAAGTAGTTAATGGCAATCCAGTTTGCTCAAGATGTTCTCATATAATGTGTTGATTTTGTGTTTTAAGGTGCTGTGTCGCTATAGAAATGTATGGAACATAGACCTCAAATTTAAACCAGCATATTTAGGGGGAGTCATGCATGTTTCAGGTAATGGATGGATATATAATTTAAGAAAATGTGTTTTTATCTAGTCTCACAATGTATTGTGTATTTTGTAACTGAATGTTGTAGTAACAAAATCTTAGTAAAAAGAAATGTTAAATAACGTAAGTGTAAAAAAGTATTATGCTGCTATTTGTTACTGGACGTTTTACTTGCAAATTTGACAAATAAATCTCCATTGTCACTGGAACAGTCAATATGGCTTTAGATAGTCTTGACAATTTCAGACAACCTAGTTAAAATACAAAACAAAGTGGTATTTATGCTGTGTTCTTTACTGAAACAGGTCAAAAGTAACTGATATTAGGCTGTCATGGGAGCAATAACCATGTAACAGCTATTAAAGCATTATAAAAGCATGCTTTTATAAATAAGATAATATGTACGTTTCTTATATTTCTAGAAAACCGCCCCCCTGGATTGGTCCCAAATAAGTTTCTTTACATGAGCACGGATCTGATGCGGCTGTCTGGCTATTTTGACGTCCCTTTGTCTCCACCTGCAAACCCTTTTGAGGCGATGTTTGAGAAAGGTATTCAAACTGGTGTTTCTTTACTATGGCACTCATGACCACATGCACAACTCAAGCTGTACTTGTGGATTTTTTCTATCATATACAAAAAGAATGTTGGACTGTTTTTAAGAGCAATTTTTGTTTAAGAGAAAAGACCTTTTTGATCACTTTCACAATATCTTTTATTCTTTTCATCCTCCATTTTCCATGTAGGCTCATTGAATGCGATGCGTTTTGTGACAGCTGTAGCAGAAAAAGAGGGAGATGTGGAGGTGGAGAGGGTATCCAGAGAGCTCTGGAAAAGAATCTGGAGTACTGATCAGGATATTACCCAGCCTGCCTCACTCACTGAGGTATCCTATACCCACAATTAGTTGTTTTTAAATGAAGAGGTGTCAGAGGGAGAACCTGCATTGAAAAATTGCTAATTCAAAATAATTTTACATGTTCTATCTTCTATTATTATGCCATTGCACTTAAAACAGACTTTTTGGTTTTGTTTTGCACAGGCAGGATTAAAGGCAGGTCTCTCAGCCAGTCAGGTGGAGGAATTTCTGACCCTCGCCAAATCGCAGCCAGTCAAAGACAAACTGAAGAGTGTCACAGATGAAGCACTGAAGCATAAAGTCAGTGTTTTTTGCTTGTGTCTGTGCACACTTTGTCTTTCTCATCAGAATGTCTTTGTAGTAAAAGTGTAATACATATTCCTTACATATCCCCCTTGCCCATTTTTGTAGGCCTTTGGTTTTCCTTTGATTGTGTGTCATGTGAACGGGAAGCCTGAGGTCTTCTGGGGTTCTGACAGATTTGAGCTCATGGCTCATTGCATCGGTAACTATGGATTTTTACTATAGTCTAATGGTTATATTTACTACACCCAGTTTATTTGATGGTTACTTGCACTTGATCATGTGTTAAACTATGAATTCATAACTAACCTTGGAATATTAGCATCTAAAAATACATTAAAATGTACTTTTCATTGTCTTTTTTTGTGTTACAGGGGAGAAGTGGGTGGGGCCTCAGCCTGGCAAACCTACAGCCAAAATGTGATCACTGCTCCTCTATACTTCAATTCAATTCAATTCAAATTTATTTGTATAGCGCTTTTCACGATACATATCGTTGCAAAGCAGCTTTACACCAAATTGACATTTTTACAATATATGTAGTAGTAGCTTGATGTAAATATGGCAGAGATGTGTGGTAAAGATAATTAATTTTAATTAATCAAACAAAGAACACTATAAATTAGTAGCAGAATTCGGTAGTGCTGTATGTTTT
>JAHKKF010471329.1:0-43351 GCA_019740295.1 Labeo calbasu | reverse complement strand
AACCTTGGAGGACCTGGACCGTGGAGCTGTGGCAGACAGTGGAACCCTGGAGGACCTGGGCCGTGGGACAGTGGTAGACAGTGAAACCTTGGAGGACCCTGGAGCCATGGTGGAGCAGGGAGAGCAGGCAGCAATGGCGGGGCAGGCAGAGCAGGCAGAGCAGGAAGCCATGGCAGGGCATACAGAGCAGGTAGAGCAGGGAGCCATGGCAAGGCAGGCAAATCAGGCAGAACAGGGAGCCATGGCGAGGCAGGCAGAGCAGGCATAACAGGGAGCCATGGCGGGACAGACAGAGCAGACAGGAGCAAAAATATCCACAATGGAACTAATGACATCCATGGCCAAGCAGAGAGTTCATGATTAGCCTTTTTGGCCGAGACATGGCAGGCAAAGAGTTTGTGATAGGCCTCCTTGGCCGTGACATGATGGGCAGAGAGTTCATGATTGGCCTTCTTGGCCGTGACATGATGAGAAGAGAGTTCATAGGAGGACGCCGCCCCCATAGGAGATTCTGCAGCCGGAGCCGCCACCTCCGGGGGCATTGGTACAGGCTCGTGGTTAGACGTGGCAGTGAGTTCATGGGTGGGCGCCGCCTCCTTTGGAGGATCTACAGCATGAGCTGACACCTCAGGAGGTATTGGCGCCAATTCTTGGACAGACGAGGCCTCTGGAGCAGACTCGTGGACAGACGAGGCCTCTGGAGCAGACTCGTGGACAGACGAGGCCTCTGGAGCAGACTCGTGGACAGACGAGGCCTCTGGAGTACAGCGTGTAGCCCACCCGCTCAAAATGGCAACAGCCATTACAGGTAGCACGGTGTGGACGCTGTTGACATCTGGCTTGGGAGCGTGGGCTCTGCGTGGCTTGGGATGTCAGCTGATACGAGACAAGGCTCTGGGGGGGTCAGCTGAGACGTGACGAGGCTCTAGGAGATCAACTGAGACGTGACGAGGCTCTTGGAGGTCAGCTGAGACGTGACGAGGCTCTAGGAGATCAGCTGAGACGTGACGAGGCTCTTGGAGGTCAGCTGAAACGTGACGAGGCTCTAGGAAATCAGCTGAGACGTAATGAGGCTCTTGGAGGTCAGCTGAGACGTAACGAGGCTCTTGGAGGTCAGCTGAGACGTGACGAGGCTTTAGAGGATCAGCTGAGATGTGATGTGGCTTTGGAAGGTCAGAGGGGACCTGGTGAGGTTCTGGCAGGATGGCCGTGACTTGGCGAGGCCCTGTACTAGCGGCCATGTCGTAAAGAGGTGCTGTTAGGAGTGCAGCTGTTTCTTGACTTGATTCAGGAAGGTCTGCCGTGACTTGACTTTACTCAGGGAGGTCTGCCGTGACTTGACTCGACTTGTGAAGAACAGCTGTGACTTGACCTGGCTCGTGAAGAACAGCTGTGACTTGACCTGGCTCGTAAAAACCAGCTGTGACTTGACCTGGCTCAGGAAGATCAGCTGTGGCTTGACTTGGCTCATGAAGGTCAGCTGTGGTTT
Organism: Labeo calbasu; assembly: GCA_019740295.1. Classification (NCBI taxonomy): domain Eukaryota; kingdom Metazoa; phylum Chordata; class Actinopteri; order Cypriniformes; family Cyprinidae; genus Labeo; species Labeo calbasu. Next base: position 41,862 of record JAHKKF010471329.1, on the reverse strand, counting down.
GACTTGGCTCATGAAGGTCAGCTGTGGCTTTACTTGGCTCATAAAGGTCAGCTGTGGCTTGACTTGACTCGGGAACAACAGCAGTAACTTGACTTAGCTCATGAAGATCTGCTGTAACTTGGCTTGACTCATGAAGATCAACTGTGGCTTGGCTTGGCTCGGGGACAACAGCAGCAACTTGACTTGGCTCATGAAGATCTGCTGTAACTTGGCTTGGTTCATGGAGATCATCTGTGGTTTGGTGTTTTTAATATCCCACATGCAAAATACTACTATGTGTTCTTGTCTATAGTGTATGTTGTAACTGTTTTAGGGAATTCATTTATCATGTGTATCATTTATGTGGCCCGCAGGCTTCACACAGCTAAATACATTGGTGTTTTCCATTTGGCGCTTTGTGATCTGTGTGGAAGCTCGGCTTTGATTCCAAAAGTCACTGATACATTTCCTGAGCACCAGGACATTGCATATGAAGCATGTTTAGCATTATATGTTTTTTGTATCTCATTTCATGAATCTGCAGTCTTTGACACTACTTGTCTTGGCTTATGACAGACTGGTTGCTATTTGTTTTCCTCTACAGTATCATGTCATTGTAACCAAACCAGCCATGCTTCTGATTATAGGGCTGATGTGGAGTTTTTCTATGATATTTTTTTCTGTATTTGTAGGTTTGGTAAATAGCCTCTCCTTTTGTGGATCTAATCTAATTTAATCAAGTTGATTGATTGTGTATGTTTTTATGTAACATAAATTGTTTTATAAACAGATCAGATATAAAACCTCTGGGCTATAATTATCTTCTTTGTTTAAACTATATAGGTTACAATAAATTATTTCAGACACAATATAAATAATACAGTAACGTGAATTGATAAGTTAGTCAAAAGTGGGAAAAAGTAGGCCTGCCTTTGCTTTCAATATGCAAATGTTTTACAAATGCTTCATAACTGTCACAATCCTGAATATATTGTTGTCTCTAATGAATCATTAGCTGGCATTTGTGATTTCAGCAGATTGTGACCATCAAACAGTTTATGAATTAAATAGTGACTTTCAAAACATCAACTCTTTTTTTTTTATCATAATTTAATCGGGATTAACAATTCCTAAACCTTGGTTTAACATTTTTATTTGCTGTGCCAGTGTCATTTATTTGATTTTAGTGGACTTAATTGGACACATGTACAATGTGAAATTGATACAGGGTTTGAATGTCCTGGCTGGATGCTTTACAACTGACAGCCAATCACATGCCGCATATTCAGTTAAGGAAATACCACACGTTGTATAAACAGTTATAGCAGAGTGATAAGTCCAAAGTCCAAACTTTCATCCAAAGTAAACATGAAAAAAGAACTAACATACAAATACGTTCAACTGTTAAGTCAAAGTGGCAGTTTTTTTACAGTAGGCATTAGGGGTCGGCAAGTGATTGTCCTAATGAGTGAGTCGCCCTTCATTTAACCTATTCATTTAATAACACTGATTCATTCAATAGCAAAGCACCACTATATGCCTTATAATAGTTTAACGATTTGTTATTCTTCTAATTATTTACTATAGCATCTTAAGATGTGCAATGAGTCTTATACACTGATTGAAAATAGTCAACCCGCGTTGATAGAAAACACCCGTGTTGATGTTTTGTGGCATAGTACAGTGGGATTACTTAAGTCCGCCCATAATTAGCATCTCTAGTTTGATGGATACTAACAGTGATGGTCTGTGGACAGTTCTATAGATTTACTCCTACCCTATTATCCTCAAGTCTATAGGGAGAAGAGCTGATCCATGAACAGCAGTCCCAAATGCATGAGAATAATCTCATATAAATTTGTCTGATGGCTAGTAGGACAGTGAGATGGTTCCAGTTTGGAGAAGGTAGAGTATAAACCTTGTGTTGCCTCTGTTTCTCTCTAATGATTTTACTGGAAAGATATTTTCAGTTTAAGATTTAAGATTATATCAAAGAACATTTAAATGTTTTGTCCATAAAAGCACTGTGACTGCATAATTATTTGAATACTCTATTTAATGCATATAACAGTTCTTTTAATCACAGGTGACACAAAAGCCAGACAACAGGTATCATGAGCTCCATGCAATCAAATTCCTCGGCAAATGTGACCTTTGTTCGTCCTGCAACTTTTTTTATCAATGGCTTTAATATCCCGCATGCAAAATACTACTGTGTGTTCTTGTCTTTAGTGTATTTTGTGACTGTTTTAGGGAATTCATTTATCATGTGTGTCATTTATTTGGCCCGCAGGCTTCACACAGCCAAATACATTGCTGTTTTCCATCTGGCCCTTTCTGATCTGTGTGGAAGCTCGACTTTAATTCCAAAAGTCATTGACACATTTTTATTTGAGCATCAGGACATTGCATATGAAGCGTGTTTGGCAAATGTGTTCTTTTTATATCATTTCATGAATATGCAGTCTTTGACACTAATTGTCTTGGCTTATGACAGACTGGTTGCTATTTGTTTTCCTCTACAGTATCATGCCATTGTAACCAAACCAGCCATGTTTCTGATCATTGGGATGGTGTGGATTTTGTCTGTGACATTTTTTTCTGTACTTGTAAGTTCTGTGGATAGACTTTCTTTTTGTAGATCTAATGTGATTGATACTTATTTTTGTGATTATGGGCCTATCTATAGATTAGCCTGTAATGATACTTCTCTACATAGTTTGTTGTTTACAATTTGCTTTAGTCTTCTGATTTTTACACCACTGATATTGATCTTCAGTTCATATTTCTGCATTGCTGTGGTTTTGTTTAAGATTCACCATAGTGTTGACCGGATCAAAGCCATAAAAACCTGCTCCTCACATCTCATGCTGGTGGCAATTTTTTATATCCCAATTTTAAGCAACAGCGTTGCATCTACAATAACACTTTTGCCTCCAAATGTCCGGATAATTAACAATTCCCTGACACAGATAATACCACCTATGCTAAATCCCATCATATACACTCTAAAGACAGAAGAGGTCATGCAATCCATAAAAGAACTGTACAAACGCAGCAAAGTGAACACAACCACAGAAAGAAGAGTGAAATGCAACAGGAGAATTTAAAAATAATCATTATCAGCTGTGAGTTTGATTTTGTTTATAGTTGTAACAGATATTGTTGTAAACAGGCCAAAAATGTTTAAAACCTCTGGGCTAAAATGTAGTGATGCTTCTTTGTGATTTCTTCCTTTGATTAAAACAACAACAACAAAAAAAGTAAATATTCATTTTAATGCAGTACTCACCTTTGCATTTAATAGTTTTAGATAAATATCAAGTTAAAAAAAACTTTGCATTACACTTGCTTTAAATCTAACAAATGTAAATGTTTGTATTTGTCAGTACTGTAGTGCTCTTGGAGAGTTTATGCTTTTTTTGTTCCTATATGCATTGTGCATGTGTAATGTGTTTATTGTTTCATGCAGTTGCTAATTCTCACTATTCTGTGCTTTATGACACATTAGTAGGTATTTGTTAACCACAGACTGCATCATGATTCATATAATGTGCTTCAGTGAACTAAACTCATTAAAAGTAATTCTTAAATTAGACCTTGTGTATTCTACAAAATAAATGCAAGATACATAATAAACAGCTATGTAAAACATTGCACACAGTACTTAGTTTAATGCCATACAACCCTACATATAAACCATCCTATTAAATAACTCATAGCAGATATTATTTACATGACAGAAATGCAGGATACAGCACACAGGCCTGTATGTAACAGTTTTTAATGCACAACTATACTTTAAAAAGTTGTTTAAAAAAAAAAAAAAAAAACAGTTTTCCATGATATACAGTCAATGGCCACCAGTAACTGTTTGGTTGCACACATTCTTCAAAATATATTTTAACATAAGAAACTCATACAGGTTTGGAACAACTTGAGTGTGGATTATCAAACTATTTTCATTGGCAAAGTAATTGTCAGAAATGTAAGTTCTTCCGTAATTTTTTTTTTTTTTTTTTTACATTTGTCTGTTCAAGCACCTTTTTTTTTTTTTTTGCCAACTTCTATATATTTATTCTATACCAAAACATATTGTGTCATGCTACAATTGGCTTACTCTATTCCACCCATGATTGACATACCATCAGTTTGATGGCTAGTGGCACTGTTGATTTTTTTTCTATGCTTGAATAGATACTCCTGCCCCTTTACCCTCAAATCCATAGAGAAAAAAGTCCCAAACTCAAGAGAATAATCTAACTATATATTTGCTGATGGCTGGTAAATTAATGAGATGGTTCCAGTCTGGAGAAGGTAGAGTATAAACCATGTGTGTTCTCTGTTTCTCTCTAATGATTTTACTGAAAAAAAAAAAATATATATATATATTAGTTTAGTAAGTTTAAATTAATATAACATCCAAACATTTTTTTCCATAAATGCACTGTGACTGGAAATGAAATGATTATTTGAATATTCTGTATTTTGAGTGTATTTCCATAACAGCTCTTCATTACAGGTGACACAAAAAGAAAAAGCCAGGCAACAGGTATCATGAGCTCCATGCTGTCAAACTCCTCTGCAAATGTGACTTTTGTTCGTCCTGCAACATTTTTCCTCAATGGCTTGTCTAATGTTCCACATGTGAAATACTACTATGTGTTTTTGTCTATAGTGTATGTTGTGACTGTTTTGGGGAATTCATTTATCATGTGTATTATTTATTCAGCCCGCAGGCTTCACACAGCCAAATACATTGCTGTTTTCCATCTAGCTCTTTCTGATCTGTGTGGAAGCTCAGCTTTGATTCCAAAAGTCATGGACGCATTTTTATTTGACCATCAGGTTGTTTCATATGAAGCGTGTTTGGCAAATATGTTTTCTGTATTTCACTTCATGAATCTGCAGTCTTTGACACTACTTGTCTTGGCTTATGACAGACTGGTTGCTATTTGTTTTCCTTTACGGTATCATGTCATTGTAACCAAACCAGCCATGTTTCTGATCATAGGGGTGATGTGGATTTTTTCTGTGATATATTTTTCTGTACATGTAGGTTTGGTGAATAGACTCTCCTTTTGTGGATCTAATGTGCTTAATAGTTATTTTTGTGATCATCGCCCTGTCTATAGACTAGCATGTAATGATAATTCCATGAATATTTTGATTGGAAAAATTAGCTTTGGTCTCCTGATTTGCACACCAGTCATAGTGATCATCATCTCATATTTCTGCATTTCTGTTGCTCTGCTTAAGATTGCTCATGGTGCTGATCGGACCAAGGCCATAAAGACCTGCACCTCACATCTTATGTTAGTGGCAATCAATTATCTCCCACTTATAAGCAATAATATTGCATCTATAACAATAACATATTCTGATCCGAACACCGGGATAATAAACGCTTCCCTGACACAGACAATACCACCTATGCTGAATCCCATCATATACACTCTAAAAACAGAGGAGGTCATGCAGTCCATAAAAGAACTGTATAAACGACACAAGGTAAACACTGTAATAGAAAGGAAAATAAAATGCAGAAAGTGCAATAAAATATAATATTTACAGGGTTTAATCTCATTGTTTATCAGCTGTGGTCAGGGTTGATTTTGTTTGTAGTTGTAAAAGATATTATGTTGTAAACAGGCCAAACATGTTTAAAAAACTCTGGACTGGAACCTAGTAAAGTGTTCCTATATGGATTGTGTATGTGTAATATGTTTATTGTTTCATGCAGTTACTAATTCTCACCATTCTGTGCTATATGACACATTAATATGCTATCATGTGCTTCTGTGAACTAAACTCATTAAAAGAAATCCTTAAAATTGACCTTGATTGTTCATCTATACTTCAAAAGGGTATTTTAAACAAACAAAAAAAAATCATGTTATGTGAAAACAGTGTTAAAAATGTAAATCTAAATAGAAAAGCAAATAAATTTCAAAGAAAGCAAAAAACTCATAAGGGGCAGTTTTATAATTGTTGCCATCTACTGTAGCTGCTTTTTCTCTGATCAAATAGCTATCCGGTTTGTTAAAACTTTGGCATTTACACTTGGCCACATGAATGCGTCTCCACAAAATGGATGTGTCTAATTTTTTTAGTTCCCACACTATATGCAAATTTGGTGGAAGTCATGTCATCAGAAACAACAGAAGTGTGCTGAGTTGTATTTATCATCAGCTGATTTCAAGATCAAAGTTGCTGAGAGGATGTTATCAGCACTGGTGAAAGAATTTAGTGTTCACCACTTTTAATAAGATGACTGAGTGCAGAACATGCAAAGACGTCACTGACTGAAGTTGCAATGCCAAACTGTTTCATTTGCATGAGTTTCACATTTTAATCCTGTATGACTATCTTTCTTCTACTGAACACAAAATAACATATTTTGTAGAATGTGGGTAATCAAAGCACAAGGGTTTTTTTGCTTTCCATTTTTCCATATCAAATATTTAGACTAATTTTTTCGTTGCCAAATTTAGACAAAGTAACAGTGTCTGAAATGTAAGTTATTCAGTAGTATTATTAGGGGTCAAGCAGCAAAGGTGCTTAGTCACCTATTGTATCTATTTCTTTTCTTCTTCTTTTTCTTCTTCTTCTTCTTCTTCTTCTTCCACTCTGGGAATCTATGGCAGCCCATAGAACTGCCTGCAGGAAAGTTCTGAAATTTAGCACACAGATGGAGGACAGTCTCAGTATTACCCACAGCAATTCGGGAGTCTCTATCTCAAACTCTATAGCGCCACCAATAGGCTAAATTTGCACTCATATTACAGTGTCTGCAAGAATCACTGGCAGGAAAGTTATGAAATTTGGCAAACGGATAGAGGACAGTCTCATCATTAGCCACAGCAAATTTTGTGTCTCTAATTTAGACTTTAGCGCCAAAATCTGGCCAAATTTGCACTCATGTTTTTGCTAATAATATTTGAACCATAAGATTAAAATCTAAATTCTTGTTTCTGTTGATTCCTTGGCTCATACTGAGTTGAATGCATACCAAATTTATTTAAAAAAAATAAAGATTTTTTGCAATTTAGAATTTTCAGTGTGAATTTTCCGTGTTAAAGAATTTAATGAAGTTTGTGCAAAAATGGCTATATCTCTGCAGCTCATTAGTGGATTCTGATCAAATTTAGTATGTGTTATAACAAGCATGTGCATAAGGGCACATGAATAGATTTGGCACAGTGCCACCTGCTGGACAAAAGATATAACAAAAAATGTACATTTCTGCTTATAACTTCTAATCAGTTTAGCCAAAAATCATAAGGTTGGTCATGTGACATTCTGAACGGCATTTTCCTATGTTGACCTTTTTGGGAATCAGGCATTTTAAGTTATCTAGCAAAATTCTGTATCAACAAATGCCTTTAACATTAGTATAACATTTATACAAATATGCTGTTATTCTTATTATCAAAATACATTTGGAACAATAATGCTTTTGCTATGTTTTGCCACCTTTTACATTTATCCTGCACTAAAACATATTGTGTTATGGTACGTCATGGTATTGTGTCAATCCAACCGTAATTGGCATACCAATAGTTTGATGGTTGCTAACAGCAATGCTCTGTGGACAGTAGCACTGTTAATTTTTTCAGTACTTGAATAGATACTCCTGCCCCTTTACCCTCAAATCTATAGAGAAAAGGGGCCCAAACTCAAGAGAATAATCTAACTATATATTTGCTGATGGCTGGTAAATTAATGAGATGGTTCCAGTTTGGAGAAGGTAGAGTATAAACCATGTGTGTTCTCTGTTTCTCTCTAATGATTTTACTGAAAATATATTATGAAGATATTATTATTAAAAGATGTTATTATGTTCAATAAGGTTATATCAAAGAACATCCAAACATTTTTGTCCATATATGCACTGTAACAGTAAATTAAATAATTGTGTGAATATTCTGTATTTTTGAATGTATGTCTATAACAGTTCCTCATCACAGGTGAGGCAAAAAGCCAGACAACAGGTATCATGAGCTCCATGCTGTCAAACTCCTCTGCAAATGTGACCTTTGTTCGTCCTGCAGCATTTTTCCTCAGTGGCTTTTCTAATGTTCCACATGTAAAATACTACTATGTGTTCTTGTCTTTAGTGTATGTTGTGACTGTTTTAGGGAATTCATTTATCATGTGTATTATTTATTCAGCCCGCAGGCTTCACACAGCCAAATACATTGCTGTTTTCCATCTGGCCCTTTCTGATCTGTGTGGAAGCTCAGCTTTGATTCCAAAAGTCATGGACGCATTTTTATTTGACCACCAGGTTGTTTCTTATGAAGCATGTTTGGCAAGTATGTTTTTTGTATATCATTTCATGAACACGCAATCTTTGACACTACTTGTCTTGGCTTATGACAGACTGGTTGCTATTTGTTTTCCTCTACGGTATCATGTCATTGTAACCAAACCAGCCATGTTTCTGATCATAGGGGTGATGTGGATTTTTTCTGTGACATATTTGTCTGTAATTGTAGGTTTGGTGAATAGACTCTCCTTTTGTGGATCTAATGTGCTTAATAGTTATTTTTGTGATCATCGCCCTGTCTATAGACTAGCATGTAATGACAATTCAATGAATATTTTGATGGGAAGAATTAGCTTTGGTCTCCTGATTTGCACTCCACTCATAATGATCATCATCACATATTTCTGCATTGCTCTGGCTCTGCTTAACATTGCTCATGGTGCTGACCGGATCAAAGCCATAAAAACCTGCTCCTCACATCTCATATTGGTGGCAATCAGTTATCTCCCAATTATAAGCAATAATATTGCATCTATAACAACACATTCTGATTCGAACGCCGGAATAATTAACACTTCCCTGACACAGACTATACCACCTATGCTGAATCCCATCATATACACTCTAAAGACAGAGGAGGTCATGCAATCCGTAAAAGCACTGTACAAACGACGCAAAGTGAACACTATAATAGAAAGAAAAATAAAAGGCAGAAGGAGAAATGAAGAATAGTAATTGCAAATCTATTATCAAGTTTGATTTTGTTTGTAGTTGTAAAATATATTGTGTTTAAATGTTTAAAAACCTCTGGGCTAAAACCTAGTAAAGCTTCTTTGTGATTCCTTCCTTTTTTGGGGGACAAAGTTGTAAAGATTCTAAAAAATAATTTTTGAATGCAGTATACTCAACTTTGCATTTAATCATTTTAGAATAACAGTATGTTAAAGGAAAAAAAGACTTTAGCATTACACTTGCTTTAAATCTAACAAATGTAACTGTTTATGAATAATTTTTAGTTGTAATTGTCAGTACTGCAGTGGTCTTTGACAGCTGACACTTTTTGTTCCTATATGGATTGTATATGTGTAATATGTTTATTGTTTCATGCAGTTAATAATTCGTACTATTTTGTGCTATCTGACACAGTAGGTATTTGTATGTGTAATTTGACACCATCGTATCATGATTCTAGGACATATAATGCAGGCATGTGCTTCTGTGAACTTAACTCATTAAATTTAATCCTTAAAGTTGACTTTGATTATTTAACAAAATTAATTCAATGTACAAATATGACAAACAACTACATAAAGCCAGCACACAGTACTCAGTACAATGCCATACAACAGCTTCTGCATATAAACCATCCTATTAAATAACTTAAATAACACATACCAGACATTATTTAAATGACCATAACAGCATACACAACACAGGCCTAAAAGTAACAACTTTTATACTGCACAACCATATTTAAAATAGGTAATTAAACAAAAACACTAAGTTTTTCTCTAAAAACTGTCACTGTTAAAAATATAATACACTTTTATGAACTTTAACCTGTTACATGCAGTGTGGATTTCTGTGAAGTTTTTAGCTTTGGTCAGTTTTTTGTCTTGATGAAAATAACCTTAAATTTTGTCAATAGTGTGCTTTGTGCTTGGTTTAACAGAGGTCTTAAGCTGACAAGAGTTAAAATAAAATTAGAATTGTTAAAGAATTTGCTGCTAATTCATGTGAATCCGTATCTCATTCATATGTTTTCAACAACAAAAGCCATTCCCTTTCAAATGAGGTAGCTCTTTATTTTACAGTCCTGTTCCTCATGTACATACTATGCATTTACTGTAGTAATTACAATAACAAGGTACTAACTCTGAACCTACCCTTAAACCTAACTCTGCCCCATGTACATGTTTCTTAAGACATCTCTGTCTAGATAAGGACTAGGGGTCGACCGATTATCGGCGCCGATGTTAGGCATTTTTATGATTATCGATATTGATCATTTTCAAAGCCGATTCGATAAAATCATTTCATTTTAAAACACGCTATTTGGCTCTGATGCTGATGCAGCCTGTCAGGACTTACCACTCTGTGGCCGAGAGCAATCTCCGCCCACCGCCAATCTGATTTCTTGAGAGTCACGAGTCCGACCAATCAACAAGGAACACTCTCAGACCTAAAGCGCTTGCTAACCGGAAGCTTCAGTGAACACTCAAGCATCAGTTGTCTCTCAAGTCATTAATAGAATTTACTGTATAACATAGAATGTCATGGATGAGTTAATCATAAGTAGGTCAGCAGTAGTACTCTTAGCCTAAATTGAGTCGCAATATGGACTAGTGCCTGTAAATATTAAGCCGTAAAATTACCATTTAAATATGAGTCCTGCATATCTTTTGTTTAAAAGAATAATCATCAATTTTAATAGTAAACCCCTTTGTCAAAAATAAAGAGTTTAACTCTCATTTGATTAAAAGATAAAAGAAATTGTTTTATGCCTTCATTTGCTTAAACTTAAAACGGAAATTGCTAGTGTCACAAAATGATGACAAAATGTATGTGTGCCTATAATAGGCTATTATTGTTATAGTTTAATAAAAATAGTGTTTTTTTTAAGTAAATCCATTGATGTGCATTAGATGAATTGAAGTCATCAGAAAAGAATTAATGAGGAATTACGAGAGGTAACTGTCATGAATCTGGTCGGTGACCTACGGTCCGCTCACCACCAGATGTCGCCCTCTCATTCCATTGATATTTACATTACACAGACTGTTGCACCACACCCAGGACTACGTTCCCCATCATCCATTGCGCTGATCACATTCATCCAATCAGACACTCTATATAAGCCTTAGACTTCCTCTTGCCATTCACCGAGTGTTTTATGTTGCATATAGCACTTAACTAGTGTTAGCAAGCTTTACGGAGCCATTCCCTAGTTTCCTGTGTTTTGCCTAGATCCCTGAGTTTTGTATTCTCACCTGGTTATTTCGTTTTGTCTGTTTCATTGCCTGCCCTTTGGATCTCTTGCATGTTCTATCGGAACACCCTTTTGCCTAGCCCTCTGGATTACATTCGCCATTGATCGACCCTCGCCTGTCTTGGATTACTCTTGTGTCTTGTCTCCTTATACCTGTTTGCTGTTGTTCGACCCTGCCAGTTTATGACCATGTCTCTGTCTCGATCAAATAAAGCTCTGCATATGGATCCGCCCACTTCACGCTTCTGTCACTCCATCAGTTATGTACACAAAATGACACAAAATCTGTTAAAATAGTCAACACAAAAAAGTGTTAAAAATTAATACATCCTTTTTGAGATTGACTTTATATTACCAGAATATCTTATGTAGGTACGCTGTAAGTACCTGTAGGTACACGTACTGTAAAATAAAGTGCAACCTCGAATGGGCTCTCCCGTTGCATCAAGGGACGCTATGGGGAAACTTCTCTTTACTCTAAATACTGAAGCCTGATTTGTTCATGTTCATGTAGCTGCACAAACAAATGGCGCTTCAGCCTGCCAAAATTCTCCATTTTCATCTCTTCGCTGGACTCTAAAGCAAAAAGCTTGAAGCCTGTTACTTGCTGTGGAAGAGCCACAGAAGCAGGAAGGTGCTCCTCTTCAAAGCCTTCTGTCCTGCAGCTGTCTGGCGATCACAAAGAGCAAGTTTGCTGGGCTATGCCCATGCTAAGGTTGTGCTCATTGAGACAGACTGCTCTCACTGTGAGAGCAAGAGTCTCGCCCTGCTTCGCTCGCAAATTGCCTTCCTTAATGAATGCGGCACGACCTTCCCGTTCTCCTGTTTCTTCCCTCCTAGCTGGTAGAGCCAAAGGGTTGAACATCTGGCCTCGTGTGATCTCATGCCGGCACAGGTCCCTTGTGCTTAACTCTCCCTGCAGCATTTGATCCGCCGGTGAGTTTTACATGTGAGGATAAGCGCTCCTTTCTGCAGTGAGCAGTTTGATGTTTTTAGGTGGATCAGAGGAGGATGCTGTCACTGATGACTCCATATCACTGACATTGACCCACAGCCACTTAGATGAATGGTACCCACGTTGTCAAGGAACCTCCGCCATTTTTCCTGGAAGTTAATGATGAACTTACCAAGGTGTGGCACGCTGTCTACACGGTGTACATGCACTCTTCTAATTTAGCCGCCCTGGCCTCGGTTGATGGCACTGAAGAAAAGGAATATTGGTAGCTCCCCCCTCAGGGGCACAAGTCTGCCTGCCATCGGCCCATGGGACTAATAGGCAAGACTGTGCACCCATCGAGGCCCAGTAGTACCATTTTGGCCCTCGTGGCTAGGGCTTATTTAGTGGCTGGCCAGGCTGGCTCAGCGCTTCACACAATGGCAGTGCTCCTTCGTGGACTGGATGAGACCAGCCCTTATATTGATGTTTTTAAGGAGCTGTACACAGCAACCAACCTGGCTCTGCGCGCTACTAAAGCTATTGTGCAGATAATCAGTGGGACCATGCCCAGCTTCGTGGTGCTTGAGCGCTACCCTCAGCTGGATCTGAAGAAGATCAAGGACGCAGACAAAGTTGCATTCCTTGACTTCTCTGTCTCCCCTATGGGTTACTCTCTTTTACAGCCACTACTTGGATGGCGGGCTCAGGCCCATCCTTGATCTCAAGCATCTGAACTGTGCGCTGATGAATCAACCATTCTGGTGACTTTCAAACTGATCTTTTCACAAATATGCCCTGGGGATTTGTTTTTATCTGTGGATCTGAAAAATTCTTACTTTGACATCCGGATAGCCCCTCATCGCAGACCGTACTTGAGATTTACATTCAAGGGGGTGGCTTATTAATATACAGTCCTGCCCCTCTGGCCCTGTGCACTTTCAAGAAATGTATGACTCTTTCTACTCTGATGCAGATGGGCATTATGAATTATCTCGACAATTGGCTTGTGTTAGCCAGATCAGAGCAGGAACTTCTCACTCAATTCAAATCAGAGGCTAGCAGCATCATTCAGATTCGGGACTTCTTTTTTCTAGCTCTAAAAATCTCCCTGCCAGCCTTAAGAGGGTACCACATCCTGGTCCGCTCAGACAAAATGACGTTGGTAGCTTTTATAAATCACTAAGGTGGTGTCAGGTCACGCTCCCTTTGCAGCATGGCAAGATGCCTCCTATGGGCACAGTGCAGCCTACTTTCATTGATGGCAGTTTATGTGCCCAGCAGACTAAACCAAGGAGCGGACATGCTGTCTGGGAGCAATATAGCTCCAGGAGAATGAAGACTACACCCCCAAAAGTTTCAAACGATTTGGTCTGTCTTCTGGAAGGCAAAGGTGGACCTCTTTGCCTCAGTAGACAACTTTCACTGCTCAATTTATTTCTAAAAGGAGCGAGATGCCCTGGCCCACAAATGACCACATGCTCGCCTGTATGCTTTCCCTCTGATTGCCCTAGTGCTGGTGGCCACCCTCTGGAGGAATCAGATGTTTCCCTGAGTTAATTCAGCTCTTTGGCCAATCGAGGATGAACCTCCTCTCTCAAGTGAGAGGCATGATTTGGCACCCCCGGCCTGAGCTGTGAAGCCTTCATGTTTGGCCCCTCGATAAGTCTTTACAGCTCCCCGCGAGAGTGACGAACACCATTTTGGAGGCTAGACCCCTGTGTACGAAATGCCTCTGCAGCCTTAAATGGTCAGTCCTTTCTGAGCTGCCTGATAAGGGGCACATTCCTTCCACTCTTAAAGTATATGTGGCAGTCACTGTGGCAAATCATAAAATGTTGTGCTAGGGACTTTCTAATTTTAGTCAAAATGGTTTTGAATGTAGTCAGGCAGTAGAATCAGCAACACTATGCTGTAAAGTAGGGCTACAATTTCAAACAGTTCCACACATGGCCTTTGTCTGATTTTAAGGGCTTACGTGTTGCATAGTTATAGGAATTAGCCAGCAGGATTGTTCCTCGAGAAACAATTTCTCCCTTGGGCCACTTTCCTGGTTGCATTCGTACTGGCAGCAGGACATCTGAAGTGGCAGACAGCAAAGTCTTTATGTGCACCATTTACAAACATCAGCAACCGGTGAATGGAGGACACTGTGATCAGATCTGTTTTGGTTGTGTGTCATGGGTTTCGTGATAACGGAGATGTAATGTACAAAGAGAAGAAAATCTAACTAAATCTCCTATGACAACTTAAACTGTTACTATGTCTGAAGCACATGTGAAACAACTCTAATCCCACTGGCCTATGTAGCCCGTAACGTGGCACCTGGAAGTATAAAAGGATGCTTGCAAAACACATCACCAACTTTTGTTGTCTTTAAGAGCCATTTGTTTGTCAGTGCATGTGAAGACATTATGGAGAAAACCAAGGCAAGTGAGCATTTTCACATTTGTCCCTCTTCATGAGGGACAAGCGTCTGCATCTCACGGTTTGGGTCCCACTGCTGCATAGGCATGGTGAAAACTCAGATTGTGGGATTCGCAGGTTAAGCTTGCAGAAAAGTTTGGGAAGGGTATGGAGCTTTCGAAAGCCTCCCCTGCAAGGTTGAGCGCTCAGAGGGATCAAAACAATCTTTCGCTTGGGTCATGTGATCCCGCGGATAGCGCTATATTGGGCTCATCTAGTGAGAGTGAGGACGTGGATGTGTTCGTTACAGTCCAGTATACGGGGAAATTCTGGAGGTAATCACGTGCTAGATTGAGCCTGGTCATGTGAAAAGCAGAAGCCCGTCCATGGGAGAATGTATGAGCACGTTCTGCTCGGCCATGACCTCCCCTCTCCCAGGAGTCTCCCCCTTTCTTCCTGATCCCACAAAGAATTAGTGAGATTGTGGGAAAGACCATACTCGGCCCAGCTGCATCTTTTTCAGCATGTGGATTACACTAATGTTGAGGGTGTGGCTGAGCGTGGATATGCGAAGATGCCCTCTGTAGAGGAGACACTCACAAGTTGTCTCTCCCTGGGTGAGACTCATGCTCTGCCATCTTTTGTCTGAATGGGAGGACATATGTGGCGGCAGGTCAAGCTGGTGGAACCTTGCACACATTGGCTTAGCATGCTGACTTGCTTATAGATCTAGATGAGGGCAGGGGTTTGTCCCCTGAGGCAGTGGAGGAACTGCGCTGCAAAACATACTTGGCTCTTTGCGCCACAGACTGCTGCTGCCATTGGAACTGAAAGGGCAGCAGTGGTGGCTATGGAGAGGCGTTTGTGGTTAAATCTTGAGGACGAAAGAGAAAGCCTTTCTTCTTGATGCTCAGACGCAGTTTGCGGCCTTCAGAAAGTTTATTCCCCATCATCCCAAGTCTTCCTCTAACATCTGAGGGGGCTGGTCCATCTTGATCTGAGGATCATAGGCAGAATCAGAAGAGTAGTGTGGTCACTCGCGCCTATCCTCCCGTCGGACAGAGAGGCAGGTGAGCGCTAAGAGGAAGAGAGTGGCCATTCTAAACCATTCTCTGATTCTAAAACCACTTTCCTTTGTTACTCTCCCTCCAGGTGAACAGGCATGTGCTGCAGCATGGCTTAGTGGGCATGTCATTCCCATAGTGTCTGCTAGAGGATGCAGCACGATATAACCATGATATACGCATATATCCATGACTAGGGCTTGCCTGTTTTCATGTACCTTCTGACAGCTAACCTCCGGGTGCTCGCCTGTGATGTCACAGACTATGTGGGCCAATAGGATAGGAGTTGTTTCAGACGTGCTTCAAACACCGGTCCTGCTGGTGTCAGTCCCCCATAGTCTCCGCTAGAGGGCACAGCGTTGCGTTCCCTTTTGGGAAAACGAGGTTACATGTGTAACCCGAGACATTTTTGTATATATTTTATCCTCTCCCTTTTAGCTTCCCTAAGGAAGAGCAAAAATGAGAAAAAGATCGAGAACAGTTTTTATTCCTTTATTTTTTAAAAAGGAGAATTTTAACTACTAAGTATATAAATTCTTATATGGTTATGTAGGCTACATACTATACTAGTCAGACCTGCTTGTATTCCCCTGTAGTTTTGGAGGATAACAGTTGTATTGTACTATATAGTTAGTTACTCCTGCATCTTTAAATCTGTAGGGAGAAGGGGTCATCTATGAACTAAAGTCCCATGTGCAAGAGAATAATCTACTATATATTTGTCTGATGGCTGGTATAAAAATGAGATGGTCGCAGCTTTGGAGAAGGTAGAGTATAAGCCAGTGTTTCCTCTGCTCTGTTTCTCTGTAGTGATTTTACTTACTCTTATTCAATATGATTATATCAAAGAACATTCAAGCATTTTCATTAATGCACTGTGATTGGAGGTGAAATTATTACTTGAATATTCTTTGTTTTTGAACAGATTTCAGTAACGGTTCTTGTTAAATCATAGGTGAGACAAAAAGCCAGACAACAGGTATCATGAGCTCCATGCAGTCAAACTCCTCTGCAAATGTGACCTTTGTTCGTCCTGCAACATTTTTCATCAATGGCTTTTTTAATATCCCACATGCAAAATATTACTATGTGTTCTTGTCTGTAGTGTATGTTGTGACTGTTTTGGGGAATTCATTTATCATGTGCATCATTTATTTGGCCCGCAGGCTTCACACAGCCAAATACATTGCTGTTTTTCATTTGGCCCTTTCTGATCTGTGTGGAAGTTCAGCTTTGATTCCAAAAGTCATTGACACATTTTTATTCGAGCACCAGGACATTTCATACGAAGCATGCTTGACTTATATGTTTTTTGTATATCATTTCATGAACACGCAATCTTTGACACTACTTGTCTTGGCTTATGACAGACTGGTTGCTATTTGTTTTCCTCTACAGTATCATGCCATTGTAACCAAACCAGCCATGTGTTTGATCATGGGGGTGATATGGGTTTTTTCTGTGACATTTTTTTCTATACTTGTATGTTCTGTGAATAGACTTTCTTTTTGTGGATCTAATGTGCTTGACAGTTATTTTTGTGATTATGGGCCTATCTATAGAATAGCTTGTAATGATAATTATGTAAATATTTTGTTGGGTAAAATTTGCTATAGTCTTCTGATTTTTACACCGCTCATATTGATCTTCATTTCATATTTCTGCATTGCTGTGGTTTTGTTTAAGATTCCGCATGGTGTTGACCGGATCAAAGCCATAAAAACCTGCACCTCACATCTGATGTTGGTGGTAATTTTTTATATCCCAATCTTAAGCAATAATATTGCATCGATAATAACACCTTTGCATCCAAATGCCCGGATTATTAACAATTCCCTGACGCAGACAATACCACCTATGCTGAATCCCATCATATACACTCTGAAGACAGAGGAGGTCATGCAATCCATAAAAGAACTGTACAAACGACGCAAGGTGAACACAACCACAGAAAGAAGAGTGAAATGCAGCAGGAGAATTTAAAAATAATAATTAGAGCTTACTGGCTGTGATTGATGTTGTTTGTAGTTGTAACAAAAATTGTGTTGTAAACAGGCCCAATATGTTTAAAACAACAACAATTTCAGTGAAGATTCTAACTAGTCATTTTTTGAATACAGTATTCGCCTTTCCATTTCATTATTTTAGGTTAACAGTACATCAAAAGAAATAAAACCCTTTTTAAATTACATTGGCTTTCAACATAACATATTTGAATAATAGTTAGCTGGGCAATTATTAACTTTACCTATATGAATTGTGTATGTGTTCTTTATTGTGTGCAGTCACTGATTCTTACCATTATGTGCTCTCACATGGGTGTTATGTTATATGATGTATCATAGACCACATAAGCATTTGTAAATTAATCATAATTTACGAATATGATTAATGGCTGTGTAAACCCTGCACACAGTACTCAGTGCAATGCCTTACAACAGCTTTTACATATACACCATCCTGTTAAATAACACAATTCTATGCACAACCTAATGTATTTTAAAAAGATATTTTAGAAATTAAATAAAAATTGCTAAAGGTTTTCCATGATAGACTAACACTGTGTAATACACTTTTACTTTTTCAACCTACTACATCCAGTGTGAATCTATATGTAGTTTTTAGCTTTGGTCAGAGTGATTTGTCTTGACAAAAATGTCTCTTAAATATTACCAATGTTGTAGCAGGTTACGTCAGCTTGTAACATAGGATTTAAGTCAAGAAGGACATTAACTGTTCAAGATAAAATTAAAAAATAAAAGTCACACATTTATCTTCTCATGTGAATTAAGTCCTTTTTTTTATTTTTATTCAAAGCGGTTCTAAACATAGCATGTAGTATCAGCAACAATATTGAGTAATGTAGGGCTACAATTTCAAACAGTTCTATACATGGCCTGTGTCTGATTTTGAAGGCTACGATGGCTACATAATTCATAGAGGTCATCTAATTTCAGAAAAGCAACCATTACATTCCAAATATGAAATTACAGTAATTAGACCTTATGAGGAATTACAGTCATTTTTATAATGATAACTTTTATTAAATTAAACATCCTAAATGACATACTGTATGAGACTGACAAATCCGATCTCTAGAGGGCACAGTCTTCAAAATGAGATACAGAAACATAAAATAGGGTGGCCATACGTGCCTTTTTTACGGGTCAAGTTCTGGCCAGGATTTCTATATTTGACTTTGTTCCCTGTTTTCATACTTTCTGAAGATAATGATCAAAAAGTACAGTAGTTTGACCAATGTGGGATGTACAGAGAGTGGATAAAGAGTGGTTAAAGTTTGCAGACCGATCGTTGTATGACATCGCTCTGACAGCGATTCAAAAGCAGAAGGAGCCGTCTGCTCTTTATAACTCTCACGGATGTCAAACAACAATTGGTCTGCGCAGCGCAAACAGCCAAATCCTGGATATTTTAGGGAATATAGAAATCCTGGCCAGGACGTGTCCCGTAAAAATGGCACGTATGGTCACCCTAACACAAAAACAACACACAACCAAGTTTAATTTTGGTTTTATTTCTATTAGTTGTGCAGCCCTAAATCAACATACAGTACACTTATATCACTGGTATCACTGGCCCAGATTAGTTCTCAAAAAAGCCATTCCTGCACTAGAACTGTTTGTTACCATTTTCTGCCATGCGAACATGACAAAGAGCCGGCGTTACTTCTAGGAACTATGAAAAAGTTCCTCTGGCGCGAAAGTCCGAAATGTCAACAAACCAGGCCCTGTACAGAACAGCATAGTTCAGCAAAGGTAACCGTTCAGCTGATGTTGGAAAAGCACCACAGAGTTGCCTTATGGATGTGGCTTTATGTGCATGAGGCATAGCATCGTTAGCAGTTATTGATAAAGGCCTTGCAGAAATCTGGATATTATCAATATTCAGAATGAAGTGCTTATGAATATTGCTGACCATTAAAATACACGATCATGGCATGCTTCAAATCGCTGGTTTTGTTTTATGAATTTATTTCATTATTGGTTTTATTTTATTTGACCTGATTTATCACCCAAATGATTTAATCATTTTGAATATCGTTTTTATATTTTATTTTAAATGGCCCACAAAAAATGCAGTCGATAATTTAATTTCCTTAATCTCAATTACATCCCCTGATGGTGAACTTTGCAAGTTTTGATGAGTTTAATATATGGGCTTTTACATACATAATTCACCCATCATTTTGGGGGATAATAGTTGTATAGTACTATATAGTTAGTTGCTCCATCTTTTTCTTCAAATCTGTAGGGAGAAGTGGTGATCTATGGACTAAAGTCCCATGTGCAAGAGAATGATCTATAAATTTGTCTGATGGCTTGTAAAATAATGAGATGGTGGCACCTTTGGGGAAGGTAGAGTATAAACCATGTGTTTCCTCTGCTCTTTTTTTCTGTAGTGATTTTACAGACTGTTATTTATTAGATATGTTCCATATGATTATATTAAAGAACACTCAAGCATTTTTAATAATGCAATGTAATTGGAAATGAAATTGTTACTTGAACATTCTTTGTTTTTGATCACATTTCAATAACAGTTTTTTTTAAATCACATAGGTGAGACAACAGGTATCATGAGCTCCATGCAGTCAAACTCTTCTGCAAATGTGACCTTTGTTCGTCCTGCTACATTTTTCCTCAATGGCTTTTCTAATGTTCCACATGCGAAATACTACTATGTGTTCTTGTCTTTAGTGTATGTCGTGACTGTCTTAGGGAATTCATTTATCATGTGTATCATATATTTGGCCCGCAGGCTTCACACAGCCAAATACATTGGTGTTTTTCATCTGGCATTTTCTGATTTGTGTGGAAGCTCAGCTTTGATTCCAAATATAATAGACACATTTTTGTTCGGGCACCATGACATTTCATATGAAGTGTGCTTTGTAAGTATGTTTTTTATATATCATTTCATGAATCTGCAGTCTTTGACATTACTTGTCTTGGCTTATGATAGACTGGTTGCTATTTGTTTTCCTCTAAGGTATCATGCCATTGTAACCAAACCAGCCATGTTTCTGATCATAGGGGTGATGTGGATTGTGTCTGCGACATATTTTTCTGTACATGTGGGTTTGCTGACTAGACTCTCTATTTGTAGTTCTAATGTGGTTAATAGTTATTTTTGTGACTATGGTCCTGTCGCTAGACTCGCTTGTAATGATAATTCACTAAATTTACTGATGGGAAAAGTTTGCTTTGGTTTCCTGATTTGCTTGCCTCCAGTACTGATCATCGTCTCGTATTTCTGCATTGCTCTGGCTCTGCTTAAAATTGCTCATGGTGTTGATCGGATCAAAGCCATAAAAACCTGCACCTCACATCTCATTTTGGTGGCAGTTTTGTATCTCCCAATTGTAAGCAATAATATTGCAGCTTCCACAACACCTTTGCATCCAAATGCCCGAATAATTAACAATTCTTTGACTCAGATAATACCACCTATGCTGAATCCCATCATATACACTCTGAAGACAGAGGAGGTCATGCAGTCCATAAAAGAACTGTACAAACGCTGCAAGGTGAATACTGCTGGAGAAAGAAATATAAAAGTCTGTGTAAAAAACTAAAATTGATTAAATCTTGTATAAAAATAGACATGCTAGTATGAAAAATGCTTTATTTACAGTCTTTTTTTCTTTGAATGTCAAAAGTCCTCCTCCTGTGTCCCATATGTATATGTTCATTTTTATTTATTTATTTATTTATTTTTTTACTTATGACTTATTCCCACCATTCTGTCCTATGACACTTTCACAGGTGTCTCTTTTGCAGGGTGAACCTTTCTTTCTTGAGAGTGATGCCAGACCATGTAACGCAGGCATGTGCTTCAATGAACTACTCCTTAAATGACATTAAAAACATAATTGTTCAGCTTTGAATCATTAATTATGTATCTTCTGTTCAATCTACACTTGTTTTGACAAAAAAGGATAATGCAGAAAAAACAACTTGACAGAACATTGTATAACAATATTAATATTGATTTTGTGACTTTTTACATTATCAGTAGACAGAAAACAGTGGAGCCTTATTTTATTTTCTAATGTTTCTCTTCTTTGGTTCATAGATGCTGGCATTGAAATATCCCCTACAAACAATACCATGGCAACTATATTTTTGTATAAATATCATAAGTAGCATTGCTTAAAAAAATCATAGTAAAGAAATTAAACATGGGAAAGATCTTTCAAGCTGTTACATGATTTGAAGATCTCTCATGCAATATTTATGATTTTACAGTGGAACGCTAAAAATAACTGTAGTACCTGTTTTGGCAATGACCACAGATACTATGCTAATCAGATTTGTTTTAATGGGATATAACAGTTATTGTAACATTGACTGTTAAAGAAAAAAAAGTGAAATATGCTGAAAATATACAATGTACTGAAAACAAGCTGCTTGTTCATCTCAGATATTAATTTAAAAACAGATGGCTTGGATGGAAGATGAAGAATTAAACGTATTTATGGCTTAATTTCTGATTACTGTACAACTGATTAGTATATGACTATGTAAATCCTCCTATATTTTTGAACTTTGCAGGTAGGTCAGTACTTTTAAAATTGGCACTTTGTGGAGGATATTTCTGACAATAACGTTTAGTTGTACTTACAATCATTATTAGTCTCTATTATCATGGGTCAGTACATTACATCAGCTTACTTAAGCTTTTAGTTTTTCCCCCCTTCATAGCTTGTAAAGATTACTCCTGCCCTTTTTTTCTGAAGTCTGTAGGGAGAAGGGTTGATCCACAAACTAATGTCCTAGGATCAAGAGAATGATCTAGTATAAATATGTCTGATAGCTGACAGAAAAATGATTGTGTGGCAGTATTGTAGAAGGTAAAGTATGAACCATGCATTTTCTCTGCTTCTATCTAATGGTTTTACTATAGTGATTTAATAGTTGTTTTATTTTAATTTGAATATGTTTAATAACAACTGAGCATTTGTATTCATTTATTTACTGTTACTGGAAATGAAAACGTTATTTGAATATTCTTTGTTTTGTGTATTTCTATAACAGTTCTTCATCACAGGTGACACAAAAAAGCCAGACAGCAGGACAGGCATCATGAGCTCCATGCAGTCAAACTCCTCTGCAAATGTGACCTTTGTTCGTCCTGCTACATTTTTCATCAATGGCTTTTTTAATATTCCACTTGCAAAATACTACTATGTGTTCTTGGCTTTAGTGTATGTCGTGACTGTTTTAGGGAATTCATTTATCATGTACGTCATTTATTTGGCCCGCAGGCTTCACACAGCCAAATACGTTGCTGTTTTTCATCTGGCAGTTTCTGATCTGTGTGGAAGCTCAGCTTTGATTCCAAAAGTCATTGACACATTTTTATTCGAGCACCAGGACATTTTATATGAAGCATGTTTGGCAAATATGTTTTTTGTATCTCATTTCATGAATCTGCAGTCTTTGACTGTCTTGATACTTGTCTTGGCTTATGACAGACTGGTTGCTATTTGTTTTCCTCTACGGTATCATGCCATTATAACCAAACCAGCAATGTTTCTGATCATAGGGGTGATGTGGATTTTGTCTGTGACTTTTTTTTCTGTACTTGTAGGTTCTGTGAATAGACTCTCTTTTTGTAGATCTAATGTGGTTGATACTTATTACTGTGATTTTGCCCCTATTTATAGACTAGCTTGTAATGATAATTCTGTCCATATTTTGATGGGAAAATTTTGTTTTGGACTCCTGATGTGTATGCCTCCAATACTGATCATCATGTCATATTTCTGCATTACTCTGGCTCTGCTTAAAATTGCTTATGGTGCTGACCGAATCAAAGCCATGAAAACTTGCACCTCACATCTCATGTTGGTGGCAATTTTTTATCTCCCAATTTTAAGCAACAATATTGCATCTATAGTAGCACCTTTGCATCCAAATGCCCGGACAATTAACAATTCCCTGACGCAGACAATACCACCTATGCTGAATCCCATCATATACACTCTGAAGACAGAAGAGGTGATGCAATCCATTAAAGAACTGTACAAACGCAGCAGGGTGCATGCTACTATGGCAAAAAAGATGAAATGCAGTGGGAGAAATTAAAACTTATTTAAGAGGAGTCTGCGCTTTTCAATATGTTAGCTGATGTTTAT
The DNA here is from genome assembly GCA_019740295.1 of Labeo calbasu. Taxonomy (NCBI): domain Eukaryota; kingdom Metazoa; phylum Chordata; class Actinopteri; order Cypriniformes; family Cyprinidae; genus Labeo; species Labeo calbasu. The sequence continues at coordinate 18,057 of JAHKKF010471329.1, read as the reverse complement.
TATCTGTTTGAATTAAACTTTGCTCTATTGTGTTGCAAATATATTATTAGTTATAGTGCCACTTTAGAACATTTAACAAATACTTATTAAACAGAATATTTTGACTTGGTGTGTTTATACAGCTTATACAAATGTAGGCTATCACGTCAATATCCAACTGGCATGTTAAACGTGTTTCAATACAAGCTATTTGTTCCTCAAAGTGATACTGTTGTTTCAGTGATGAACCTTTTTGAAATGTGAATTTAACATCATGATTTAATGAAGAAGGTGAACTTATTTGAGATGCCAATTTGCAATAAAAAATGTAGGCTACCCAGGGGTTTGTCTTAGAAGGCTGGGACCTGAGTTTAACGCATTGTTAGGGCTCTACCTACTCTACAAATGACCTCAACTAGAATAACATGTATTATTATATGAAGCAACACTGACATAAACTACACAACATGTGATGCTGTGGTTCCAAGGAGCATGCAGGTTGCTCAGCCTGGTCAAATGTTACGGGTAATGTTAAATAAATAGCCATTATAACATAAGATATGCCACAGGAAGTGCCCTCTCAGTTACAAGAAGATATCAAAACCAGAAACTCAGTATCAGCCAAAGCCATCTTAGCACTGCAGAATTGGCAAAGAAGGTGCGTTGCTTTAGATGTATACAGTTAAATGTTACACAGAGGGCAGTAAATGCATTTACACATTGCTCTGTGATGTATTTTTCAGTGTGGCAAGAGATCCCCATGACTTGTCAGACATAATATTTTGAATATACAGAAATATGAAATCAATAAAAAATGAAACAATACTTTCATAATTATGAAAGTAATAACCTCAGCAAGTGGTCAAATGCATGCCTGCCTATGGATGGTCTCTGAGGGAGCTTTGCTGCCTATGTGAAGTGGGTTCTGGCAAAAAATAGATTTCTTTTCACCATTTGCCTAGAGGAGAGAGACCTTGCCAACCCACTCCAGGCCCAGGGCCCAGGCAGCCGCCTCCCACACCTCTCAAGAACAAACCGCCTGAGCCCACTGCAGACGATGAACCCAAGCCTGCGACAATGGCAGAGTAGATGCCAAAGATTGCCCTGGAGCTCGTGCTCATGGAGAAGTCTGACCAAGTGCATAAGCCGGCAACATCGTCTGCCTTAGAGAGCATCCTTGTAGAGTTTGAATCCCACTGCTGAGGATGAGCTGTGTTTGGTCTCTGCAGTGTATAAGGTGAATTTATTGGAAGTAATTCTCCTAAACCTCCCTTCCCTGGTGGTTTTGCCCAGCACAATTTCTTGTGACTCCACTGGTTCCACCCAGCGTATGCTCTTGTGAATCTGCTGGTTCTGCTCAGCCCCATTTCATCTGTATATCTGCTGGTTCCATCCAGCCTAAATTCTCCTGGGACTCCAGAAATGCTGCGTGGATGTCCATCAGATGTTCCAGTCTCCAATTCCACCCTGGAAAGAAGATCCCCTGGCTGCACTTCAAGGTGGATTCCACCTTGGCCCTAAGACCCTTCAGCATACCTTTGGCTCCACGCTTCCTCAGCTCTACTGGGGTCCGTCAATACTCAGACTCCACTGGGTTCCCTCTGGCACTGCCTTGTTCAGTCATTGCTCTGCCTTGTACCTCTATTCCTCATGCTCTGTTGAGCTCCCTCTTTTCCTCCAGCTCCACCTCGGTTCTCAGTCCCATCAGCTCTGTCCCGACCTGCTGAACCCCAGCTTCTGCCTCAGCCCTCCTGTGTCACCCCAGGTCTCCGTCTTCTCAGTTCTGACTGGGTCTCCACCTCCACTGGATAAGTCTCTGTCAGTCAACCTCTTGACAGTTCTCTGGGACCTCACCTGGACCATCTCTCCGGCATCTCTTTCCTGGCTCCTCTCTCCAGCCACTTCCTCATGGACAGCTCTATCTGGGCCCCCTTGATCTCTCTCGAGCTCCAAGTCCTCCACCATAGCTCCCTTCCTCCGTTGAACCGAATCTGTACACATCTGTTAATTTACTCAGTGATTACATTCCTCTTGTTATTTAACCCCTGTGTTCTCCTCAGTTCCTTTGTCCTGTAGTGATGTTGTGGTAGTTTGTGCTTGGTGTTAGTGTTAAGTTTATCCCTGTGATTTCTTCTTCGTAACAGAATACAGGACCCTCAAAATGCATTTAAAGGATTTACCAGCAGTTCAGCTCCTCTGCTTGGAGCAGGAGGAATGCTCCCTCAAAGACCAGGCAAGGGATTTTTACACCTGGTAAACCAGACTCCTTTAATGAACAACTGAGTACTTTCTCAAAGACTATCACTGCACCAGAGCCAGATCCCAACTTTACATCTGATAAGGTGCTAGGCCTACATCGCAAGTTATCACTGGATTGTTTGTGGAGTACAAGGGCATGGAGGAAAGCCCCGCCCCCAATATACACCACTGAGGGTGAGCTGCTGCAAGTCTCTGAAATATCAAATATACTGAAAGAGTCTGATCCCCTATCTTCCCTGTCTCTGTTGACTCATCCTAGCCCTATGTCTCCTGAGTCTCCTCTTCCACCTCCTCTTCTAGACTTCCTCGGACTGGCCACTGCGGGCTCCTGTCGGTCCCTCGGCTCATCCTCAGTGTACTCTAAGTGGTGCAGATTCACCTCAGGCCTTCCATTCCCCAGCTCCCCCTTGGCCTGAGGAGGTCCTGTCTCTATCTTCAGCCCTGAGTCCCAGACTCCACCTCGGCCTTCCAACCCATCGGCTCAGCCTTGGGTCCTTACTCCCTCATCTCAACTGTGGCTCGTCATCCCACTGGCTATCCCTCATCCCCTGGCTCCGCCTTGGTCAGTCATCTACCTGCCTCCACTATGAGATTCCACTCTTCCAGCTTTGCTTAATCACTCCATCTTTCTGGTTCCGCCAGGCTCCTCGTTCCCTCCGTCTCCACATATGTCCTCATTTGCATGAGCCACCAATTCTGCCTTGGCTCTCCAGACCCACGGTCTCACCCAGGCCCTTTATGTTCTTCTGTTCAGTGTTTAGTAAAAGCTGCTGTATATCTTGTTCATTGTGTCTCATGTATGTTATTGGACTATTAATACACAGCTACCCATGACAATATGAGGATTTTTAAAACTCTTTAATTCTATGTGTTAAACTTTGGTGCATAAATCATCCAGTATGGTTTGTACTGTGAACATAAATGGTGCCTCAATTTGTGCAGCTTTTATTCAGTTAAGTTGTTTTTCGCACTTTAAATTGTTAACCCTGAGTTATTAAACCCTGCCAAAAAGGAATACTAGTTTAACCCTGCATTAACATTCTTATTTGTATATTTTGCGTTGTCAGTGTCATTGATTGGTCAAACACAGCACGCGACCTATTTACATAAAAGCTACTATTGCACATATAGTCTTTTCGGACTGAATACGTTGTCCATCACCATTTGCCATTTTTCCTCAAATGCTAGAACTACTGTTTCTAAGTATTTCTCTGACTGTCTAAAGCACATGAATGCGAGGTACACGATTGGGTGTCTGTTGCTAAGCATCTAGAAATAATATTCTAACACAGAATCATTCCACAGTGTACTGTTTCACACATTAGGCACCTCAAAAGCTCTCCGCTACTCAGGGCTAAATGTAGGGTTTAGAACAACGATAACCCAGATTTGAGGCTCTAAAGGCCGAAGTGTCTAGTGTCAAGGTGCCATTGTGGTATGCTTACACTGCAGCGACAATCTTGATTTCCTTCGTAGTGAAAATGACCTCAGAGGACCTTGGTGTTATGTTAGTGTAGTATTGTTACATAGGTGCACATAGGTCAACTTCATAAGCCATTTTAATCATTTTAGGGTATAGTAAATTATTTTAAACGTCACCTTCTTTAATTGAATCATTATTATTAGCCACTACTGTTGTCATAAGTTTGTATAGTATTCCTGTTTAGCAATAAATTTATGATGTCACATGCTAAATTTACTAAATTTACTGCCCATTTTTCCTCAAGTCTGTAGGGAGAAGGTATGATCTATGGACTAAAGTCCAAAGCGCAAGAGAGTGATCTACTATAAATTTGTCTGATGGCTGGTAAATGAATGAGATGGTGGCAGCTTTGGAGAAGGTAGAGTATAAACCATGTGTTTCCTCTGTTTCTCGCTACTGATTTTACTGCAAATTACTCTCTCTCTCTTTACTGCAAATTACTCTATTAAGGAACAACCAATCATTTTTGTTCATTAATGCACTGTGACTGGAAATGAAATCATTTTAACAGAAATATTCTCTGTTATTAAGTATATTTCTAAAACAGTTCTTTATCACAGGTGCTACGAAAAAGCCAGACAACAGGTATCATGAGCTCCATGCTGTCAAACAGCTCTGCAAATGTGACCTTTGTTCGTCCTGCAACTTTTTTCATTAATGGTTTTTTTAATATCCCACATGCAAAATACTACTATGTTTTCTTGTCTTTAGTGTATGTTGTGACTGTTTTAGGGAATTCATTTATCATGTGTATCATTTATTTGGCCCGCAGGCTTCACACAGCCAAATACATTGCTGTTTTTCATCTGGCCCTTTCTGATCTGTGTGGAAGCTCAGCTTTAATTCCAAAACTCATAGACATATTTTTATTTGAGCACCAAGACATTTCATATGAAGCATGTTTGGCAAATATGTTTTTTGTATTTCATTTCATGAATCTGCAGTCTTTGACACTACTTGTCTTGGCTTATGACAGACTGGTTGCTATTTGTTTTCCTCTGCGGTACCATGCCATTGTAACCAAACCAGCCATGTTTCTGATCATAGGGGTGATGTGGATTTTGTCTGTCACTTTTATTGCTTCAATGGTGAGCTTGATAACAAGACTCTCTATTTGTAGATCTAACATAGTCAATAGTTATTTTTGTGATCACGGCCCTATTTTTAAGCTAGCTTGTAATGATAACACCATAAATCTTATCATGGCAAATATTTGCTTTGGTCTCCTTGTATGCATGCCACTGATATTGATAATCGTCTCATATTCCTGCATTGCTTTTGTTTTGCTTAAGATTGCTCATGGTGCTGACCGAGTCAAGGCCATGAAAACCTGCACCTCACATTTCATGTTGGTGGCAATTTTTTATGTGCCAATTTTAGGTATTAATATCGCAGCTTTAGCAACTTTTATCCATCCAAACGCCCGGATAATTAACAATTCCCTTTCGCAGACAATACCACCTATGCTGAATCCCATCATATACACTCTAAAGACAGAGGAGGTCATGCAATCCATAAAAGAACTGTATAAACACAACAAGGTGAATACTAGGCTACTACAGGTGTAAAGGTTAAATGCAAAGTGTTATTAAAACAAAATAAGATTGATCTTGTTCATCTTCATCAAAAAATCTGTACTTATGTGCTGACTGTGAATGTCGCAGATGTTGCAGAAAATAGTCTCACAGCCTTCTCATATGTAATAAAAAATAAATTACTCAGAATATTTATAAGGTCACAGAATTTAGAATTTGTATTATAAGCGGGCCAAAACTGAACTAATGTAATAAACTGACTTCATGTTCTTTTGTTGGAAATGATTGCAATGTTACTTTGTAGTGCAAGAAAACTTCCATGTGTGCTGATTTGGTTATGGGTGCATAAGGTTGGTTCACATAAAAATAAAAATAATTTTCTCATCCTCATTTTATGCCAAAGCCATTTGACTTTCTTTTTTATCTGTGGTGATATGTAACCAAAAGTTACATTAGCCGTAACATTAGCCTCACAACTAAAAAACTGAATAAAAGTAAATGGTGTTTAAAGGGGGAAAAAGGCATTCATACAATGTGTAATGTATAACAATGTATGTTTAAGATAAAAACATCATAAATTGTGTTTATTTAAAAAAAGATGTAAATATGCTCTAACACTATCACTAATCCACTGAAGATGAAACAGTTTTAAAGAACTTTTTTTCCATGTAGGCCTACAATGAAATACACTCACTAATCACTTGTACAGTTGAAACTTCTACAGAAGCTGTTCAGAAGAACAGTGAGAATGAAAAGGCCCCAAGGAAAAGAAAAAAAAACCTTCCACAATTCTAGTGTGCCCTCTAGTGGGAAAAAAAATCAAGTGAAGTATTGTGGGAGATGTCGGATTGAGCTTCATTTGACTTGCTGTGGGCTATTTTATGTTTTACCAATTGATTAATGTGGCAACTATATTATACAATACATATTTTTGAATATGTATTTTTAATGGCTGTAAGAGGAGCAAGACTGAAAGGTGTATAGTTACAGTCATCGATTAAATCATCATTTACTCATAATTTTGACATTTCAAACCCATTATAACAACTAGGCCTGTCAAGATCCAAAAATAACAGACAAGCACATTGATGCAGACTAAAAAAAGGAAACATCCAAAATACACACGTTGTCTATTTCTGTCTATAGATTTCAATTAAAATACAAATATTTAAAAGCCTTTTCTTAAAATGAGTTGTATTTTTCGTCCACCAGACGTTACAGTTTAATTCCTATCTATATTCTGATGGTTTGTTCATATATAATTTGCCTAATTTTACACCAGATATAATATAATATCAACAAAATCAACAACAACAACAAAAAAATTATGCCTTTATTTTCAGATAGGACAGTGTAGTTGGACAGGAAGCGAAGTGGGAAAGAAAGAAGGGAGTGGGATCGGGAAAGGTCCAAGAGCCGGGATTCGAACTCAGGACGCCAGCAGCACAACACCGCTATATGTTGGCGCTGTACCCACAAGGGTACTGGTGCTGACAAGAAAATCAAATTTTGAATATTCAGATTTCTATTCTGGAAATGCATGCAAATTAATGCACATTAAACTAAATTATGCCACACTAAACATAACTAAACAGAAAACGTGTAATACAAACAATGTATGCATAATGTAATCAATCAGCTGCGGAAGTATGGTGATACTAGTTCTGTGTATTAGTTACGTTTTTCACCCTATTCACCTGGGATGTTTAAATTTAGCCCAAGATCAAAAACCAGGACAAATACAGATACACTAACTATCTTTGACAATATTGTCAGCGCTGTGATTTGATTGGCTAGATGACAGCTCTATAGAGGTGTGCCATTGGTGGAGACTGTCACGGTCAGTGATTGGCTGAAGTGATTGACACCTCTTCATTCAGTATATAATGCATTAGAGAAAGCCTGCAGGTTGGGTAAACCTCCCTAAGACCTTACTGTGAGTATATCATATTATTATTCATTAACATTATTATTATACAAAACTTCAACTTCAACCTTTTTGCATTCTGCTTTTCTGCTCAGACAGCATGAAAATAAGATGATTCAAGAGGTTACTGGAAGCAGGAATATTTCCTTCCTGTCCGCTGGATTCTCTGGTATACCTCACATGAGATACTATTATATATTCCTGTTTATTGCCTACTTCATTTCTTTTCTAGGAAACTCCTGCCTTGTTATCATTACGGACCGAAATCTTCACACTCCTAAATATATTGCCGTCTTTAATTTATCACTAACAGACATTTGCGAGAGTACGGCTGTGATCCCTCAGCTACTGGATGCATTTTTGTTTGGGAATCGGTTAATCCTGTATGGATTGCGCTTGTGTAATATGCTCTCCAGTATGTTATTTGTTTCAGTGCATTCACTAACTCTCACCATTCTGTCTTTTGACAGATTAGTAGCCATTTGTTTACCACTGAGGTATCATATGATTGTGACTCGAAGATCAATGCTTGTTATAATCTGTGCTTCATGGACGCTAGCACTAATGCAAACAATCATCAGCAGAACTTGTGTCATAATCGTTAATTTCTGTGATCGTGGGTCAAATTTCCCAAGCTGTCTCAGCATGAGTGTTATGTTTCAGGTGATCATCATGTTTCCAGTTTTTTGCATTATCTTTTCATATACATGCACAGCTGTGACATTGTTCAAAATCACAAGAGACCGTCATAGAGCCACAAAGACATGTACTGCTCATTTAATATTAGTGGCTGTATTTTATGTGCCCATCTGCCTGACATATGTCTTTCGGGTCCTTTTGAGCACCAACACTACAACAATTATTCTTTCTCTGACCCTTGTGCTTCGTTCAATGCTTAACCCTATAATCTCACGACAAAGGAGTTTATGGCATCTGTGAAAAGAAAACGTTATGTTTTTATCTAGAATACCAACTGTGTTCCAGTTATAAGAATAGTAGCTGTGTGATTTTTGTATGGAACTATAATAATATTTAATAATTATAGAATTACTGTGAAACAGTATTTGTCTTGTGTTACTTGAAGTATAAATTGTAAGTGCAGCATCTTTAATCTTGTGCCAGTCTGATTTTATGTTTACATTTCATGTGAACTAAATATAAAAATCCTTACCATACTCCTTTGTATTGTAATGTTTAGACACACTGTATTTATATATCAGAATAACGGTTTAGGAAGGCTGAGAGTTATGCAGTGAATCACAGTGCCAAGACATATTGACAAATCATTACTTTGATAGTCTGTTACTGAGTTCATATCTAAAAACAGTTCTTTATCACAGGTAACACGACATTCCAGACAACCGGCAGCCTGACTTCAATGCATTCAAACTCCTCTGCAAATGTGACCTTTGTTCGTCCTGCAACATTCTTCATCAATGGTTTTTCTAATATCCCACATGCAAAATACTACTATGTGTTCTTGTGTTTTGTATATGTTGTGACTGTTTTGGGGAATTCATTTATCATGTGTACCATTTATTTGGCCCGCAGACTCCACACAGCCAAATACATTGCAGTCTTTAATCTGGCCTTTTGTGATCTGTGTGGAAGCACAGCTTTGATTCCAAAACTCATAGATATGTTTTTATTTGAGCATCAGAGCATTTCATATGAAGCGTGCTTGATGAATATGTTTTTTGTGTTTCATTTTATGAACGTACAGTCTTTGACACTACTCGCTTTGGCTTATGACAGATTGGTTGCTATTTGTTTTCCTCTAAGGTATCATGCAATTATTACCAAAACATCCATGTCATACCTTATAGGCGGTATGTGGATTTTCTCCATGGCTTTATTTGCTGTACTTGTGGGATTAGTCAACAGACTGTCTTTTTGTAGATCTACTGTGGTCGATAGCTATTTCTGTGATCACGGCCCCGTCATCAGCCTTTCCTGTAATAGCAATTCCATAAATTACCTCATGGCATATATTTTATTTGGTCTCCTGATTTGCCTGCCAGTGATAGTGATAACCCTCTCATATTGTTGCATTGCTGCAGCATTGCTTAAGATTGCTCATGGTGCCGATCGCATCAAAGCCATGAAAACCTGCACCTCACATCTTGTGTTAGTGGCAATTTTTTACCTCCCAATTTTAAGTGTAAACGTCAAATCCATCTCAACATCTATTGATCTAAACTCACGGATAATTAACAATTCCCTGACGCAAATAATACCACCTATGCTGAATCCTATCATATACACTCTGAAGACAGAGGAGGTCATGCAGTCCATACAAGAACTATACAAACGACACAAAGTGAACACTAGTACAGAACAAAATGTGAAACAGAGAATATAAATATAGGAGCTTGTCCTTTCACATTTTGTCCTCAACGTTTTTGTTTGTTTAATGATTGTACGAAAGAAACTTTGTCTACTGTTGCATATAAATATCAGACAAGCTATATACTTTAACTATAATCAATTAACAATTCGATCATTTAATAAATATCCACTTGAACAGGATTGGCTGGCCTGATGTGTAGATATTAGAAAATAATTGTACAAAATCCTCATATGTGATTAGAATTAAACATCACGGTGCTCAGATAAAAATATCTGCCCAGATTTTGTGTTGTTGCTTCCAATGACACCACCAAGGAAAAATTGTCACAGTGGTTAAAAAAAAAGGTAAAATAAATCTTCTAATAGGCCAGAGTACTTAATCACAAAAACAGAACTAGACATAGAGAGTGTTTTCACAATACGTCATCAATCTGCCATATTGGTGGCACTGAATGTAAACAATGCCACTGAAATGAACGGAATAAATGTTGCTGATTATTGCTGCTGAAAATGGTCAATTATTGTCATGTTTTGGGCTGTACTAATCGGTCAAACTGGGGAAAAAAAACATCTGGAGTACTATAGACTGCCAAAAGTTATAACAAATCAAGGAGAAGAGTGCAAAAAACTCTCTGAGAAACACAAGGCATTTGTGGTTGGCCAAACTGAACCAACATTTGTTTGTTCTTATCATTTCCGGTTAGGCAGGTGAAATAATTTAACCTAATATCTTAGATAATACTGCTTGTATGTATCTTTACCACCTATTAGCTTTGGTTTGTCAAACTATTGCGCTCTTTCCTGCTTTCTAAGTCCTCCTCTATATGATTTAGCAGCCTCCACACATTTTTTTCCATGGTTTAGACAGCATAATTTAGCAGAACAACCTATTCAGTAGTACATTAACTGTGCAATCAGTGCTGTTGTTTACATGTGAGTATCTCCAATATAGCCGTGCATCTAGGTGACTGACCAAACCGTGATTGAGTACAAACCCTCTATTAGACAAGAACGTTGTAGGCCTATAATATACACAGTATATAATGCACCCTAACCAATATGCGGTCATATTACACTGTTCTCAAAGCAGCTCTATACGTTAAGTGTAGGCCCTATGAGCCAGTAGTGCCCAGTTATTATTTCAAAGAGAAATGCTGTAGACTACTGTAAAACTACTGTCCACTTGCTGTATGCTAGCCTCAGTTTTCCAAACATAATCATACAGTGGAATTTAACAGTTTATAGAATTGACAAATGTCCAGAATCAAATAATAAATAAAAAAATAGATGATAAAGGTTTGGTTTTTCCCAAAATGAATACTCACCGTCAAAATCCAACGTTTCGTCTGTTTCCCCTGGTGAAAAAAATGGCATGTTTTGATGCGGTGATGCTGGTTACCAGCTTGACCAGCTAAGGACCAGCTTAAACCAGCATCAAAACATACCTACCAGCATATGCTGTTTTTTTCACCTGGGGCGCATGACGATTTGAGCTGCGTTTTTTGTTTTTTCTTCAGTTGTCCATTAGTAATCATGCCATATGGTCCAAAAAATAGCATTAACCAAATACCTTAAACGTCTTTGTGCATGTCATGATTGTGTGCATAGAAGGGATAAGATAAAGTAGCTTACTTAACCACACACTTAAAATAACACACTTTAAGAGCTTTTTAAATTAGCATATCAATATTACATTTTCAGTCACGCTAGATTCTGTCCTAAAAATTCTTAAATGTTGAACAGTAAATTATTTCACCTTTACAATGATTTAAATTTTTACTTGACTGTGAGGACTTCTGCACGCTATCTATAATAACCTAAATTGTGCCATCTAGTGGCCGTAAGACTAAATTCAAATTCCTGTCCTTCACACAATGTCGTTGGGGACAATGTCAGATGCCATATGTTCAGTTGAACCTCATGTGTAAACGTTGCTGCAGCCTTCTAATGGTCACAGTGTAAAAAAAAACGGTAAAATAAAGGTAAAAGGTAAAATAAAGCTCCTAATTGACCAAATTACTTAAATCACGAAGACAGAACTACCGTACATTAAATAAACCTCATGTCAAATTTAAGGCCTGCGGGCCAAAACCGGCCCACCACCTAATTTCATGAAGCATCTGGCACGTTTCTTGTTAATATTAACCCCTCACACTATTGTGTTCAGAATATTTAGTGCATATACAGTAGAATGTACAATACATAGATGGAGAATACAACAGCTGGACAAACATCTGCAGAAACTGTTTTGTGAACGTTTGCCTATAAAAACATATTAACTGCATATATTGTATAATAATTAATTGTAACTCTTTTTATGATTTATGCACATCAGTTGCTTCTGGTACCTTTGATCTCCTTAATAAAGAAAAATATGAACATGCTTGTGTTGCAGCAGACCTATTTGCTCTAGTAAAGCTTAGACCAGACAGTAAGTTAATTTGGGTGGAATGCTTTAGAATGAATAAAACAAACATCAAAAAATTAAATAAAAATTCATTTCTAACATTTACTAATATACTGTACTGTTGTTTCATTAATATAATTATGGATATGTTCCTTTTTTTCCTAAAATCACAATATCATATTTTAAAAATTCAGACTTTGTTTTATCCAGCACATGTCCAACATGTCCAAAAGCTACAGTTAGGCATTTTTTTCTTGTGATCTTTGCAAATAAATATGTATATTAGAACATACTGAACAAGTACACCTTTTATAAATCATGGGATATTTAAATGCACAATCTTCACACTACGCATTCTGTTAGGAAAGTGAGATGGACGTTTTATTGTGTCACAGAGGCCTGTTCATCAGGCAGATTGTGTGGCAGAAGTCCTTTGCTTCAGGAGCTGCTCTTTGCGAGTGTTCTGGTAGGTGCTCATGCAATCCTTAAACTTCTGAACCTCAGTCTGACACTTCCTCCAGTCCTGATGCTCAGCCATACAGTCCTGCAAAGCGTAGTGCAGCTTAGCACAGCCTGTCCTGGAGATCATCCCGTCCACTGGATCATCCTCATCCTCATTCCTGCTCCGGTTGTGAGGGGATGAAGAAGGAGCCGATGTCATCCTTATAAGTTAAATGATAATTTACTATAAGTAACTACGAAAGCATAATACAAGTAATAGGATGTAAAAATAAACAGCTAGTATATCAGTATTCGATTTCCCTTAACGCTCGACTTTGTGTAGCAAAACACTTAAAGGTGTGATAGTCAAATAAACTTGCCTTTGCAGTTTAAGATGTCAAAAGCTTCAGGAAGGTTTCATAACTTGTCTAGTCGGGAACATTTCTTGTAATGAACAGGAAATGTGTTACATTTTTAAGGGTCCGTGTCCGTTCATTGACGCAAGTAAAATGAAAGTAGATGTAATTACATATGTAGTCCACTAGATAGTTGTGTTGTGTCAGACAATGGAAATCGACTGAAGCGCTTATATGCTAAAGCCACGACACTAATGAATTCAGTCGAGATATTTTTCTACATATTTCATATTTGTGATTTATTGTTGACTGTTGTCTTAAACAGCATGTATTAGGTTAACTTTATAAACAAATACTGCTCAGTCAGGGAGCAGTTTCAACCTTGCTGGAGTGCAGTATAAACATCGTTACAGCTTTGCAGATAAAGTGGCTATTAATTTTTTAGCAGAGACAGATACAGGGGAAGAGAAGTGCAATTATTAAGCGTCGTTACTAGGTCAAAAATGACGTTTAGCAACGGAAGCATTGGATGAGATGCGTAAAAAAATGAATCCTTTGCACAATAGCGTTTTAAAGACAAAAACAGGATGAAAACCTTGAGATATATCATATTTAATCGAAAATGTAAAATTATTTCAACAGTTTTATATTTGAATATATTTTAAATTGTAAATACTGTGAAGGCAAAACTAAATTTTAAGCCATTACATGATTCTTCAGAATTTTTTCTTACAGTATACGCTGATTTGATTTCTTATTTATAATCAATATTTAAAACAGTTTTGCTGCTTAATATTTTTTTTTTTTTTTTGTGGAAACTGGTTTTTAGGATTCTTTGATTAATAGAAGGTTCAAAAGAACCAACTTTGTTTTAAATAGAAGTATTTTGTAACTTTCTGTCACTTTTTGACCAATTTAATGCATCTTTGCTGAATGAAAATATTGATTTTTTTCAAAAAACAAAACAAACAAAATAATAATAATAATAATAATAATAATAATAATAATAATAATTTACTGAGCCCAAACTTTCGAAAGATAGAGGATAGTGAATGTTATGTAAGGACGACAGGCCATTGAATTCTTAGAAAATAATGCATTATAAAGTGTCTTGGCTATGTGCTTAGGGACATTGTCCTGTTGGAAGTTGGCCTAGACTAAGATCTTGAGCGCTCTAGACCAGGTTTTCATTTAAGAATATCTCTGTATTTTGCTATGTTCATCTTTCCATCCATGACCAGTCCCTGCTTCTGAAAAAAAAAAATAAAAAATACAGTTGAGATTGCATTGCATATATAACAGTATACATTTTTAACTTTAAAATTCCATGAAATATAAACCAATCCTGCACACTTCAGGAAATACCAGACATTAATGTGATGGGGGAAGACCAAGAAGAAGAAAAGAGACCACATGACACTTTTGAAATTTGACTACAAGTTAAACAGCGTAATTCCAAGCATTTAAAGATGTCAAGCTGTTCCTGTAATTTCCGAGTGGTTTAAACTGAATTAATATGAGACGCCTAAAGGCACTGTTTCATATGAGAATCATAATAGTTCACGAACAGAGGTGTAATTCAAGGTGTTCTGAGTTGACACACAATCTGCCATTGGTCAGACAAACCATTAACAGAATGACCATTATTTGTACATAGAAATGTAAAGTTTAGAACAAATCACAGCCATTTCCTTCCTATTGTATACATACTGTATAAAGAAATTACAATCTTAAGGAAGAACCACACTCATAAACAACCTAATAACTCCCCAAAACCCTAATTCTTTCTAAATAAAGACAACATTTGCAAAGTTACAAAGAGTGTATTATTCTACATTAATGTTACACTGTTATTGACAAACCTAGTTTATTAGCCACTGATGCACAATGAAAGTACTATGTATGTATGTATCTATCTATCTATCTATATGAACATTAATACGTCAGTAGATAACGTTTATTTTTTGTTCATGTTTTTATTTCAGCATTTATGTAAACCAAAAGTGCATAGTGCTGCTTTTGTTGGTTTTCAACGTAAAACTTGAAATGACTTAAGTGTGTGTATCAGTACTTCTTAAACATTTCCAGCATATTTTAACATGTATTATACCATGTTATATTATGAATAACAGTTTGGAATTATATATTAGGCCTATTTAAGAGATTTAAGTATTGTATAACATGGGTAGCTCTCAGCCTCTCTCCATTTTTAAAAAGTAGCTCTCAAATGAAAAAAGGTTGGAGACCCCTGGCTTAAAAAAGGCAAGTGTAATTACAACTTTCACCCACTAGATTGCAGTGTTACAAAAGAGGTGTGTACATTTGTTCTTTTATCACACTCACTATAAATATTGTCTCCAACCATAATTTCTGAACTAATATATGTATTCACATACATACATGATCATTTCTTTGTCATTTTTTAGTTCATACAGAGATGTTCCACAATGAAAGAAAACATGCTGCATTCTTTATAATTTATGTTCTATATAATTAAATGGTGCAAATTAAAGAGTGTTAGTTTTTACAAGATAACTGCAGAGCTTAATGTAGAACTATATTTTTTATTGAGAAACTAACATGAACTAACACCATCACAGGAGCATAACAGAAAGCCCCCAAGATAAAATTATAAATAAATCTCAGCACTATACATTTGAACCACAGTTATGTTGTACATTAATGCAAACTTTTTAGAGGATGAACAGACAGTCTCTGGGTTAACAAAGAATAAATCTTGCTTCGAATCTCTTTAGTCTTCAGTGAGTAGAGGATGGGATTCACACAGGGTGTGAGGAGGGATGACAAAGACAAACACACTGTTCTTACATTTGAGTTTATAATAATTCCAAAAAAACCAAGACTGAAGATAACAAAAATTGGAATGAAGAATAATGCCACTAAAATGAGGTGCTCTGTGCACGTGACCAGTGCCTTATAACGGCTCTGATTATTTTTCATTCTGAATACAGCCCTCAGTATACCCATGTAGGTCAAGAAAATAAAAATTAAAGGTCCAACCAGAAAGAGTATAGTTAAAGCAGTGGAAAAGTTCCAATGGGGTGTCACATCACTACAAGCAAGTCTTAAAACAGGAGCTTTATCACAAAAATAGCTGTTGACCTTAAGAGAGCCACAAAATGAGATGGTTGGGATGGTTACACAGTCATAGAGTACTATGGTACAAACAAAGATCCAAACTGTGCCAATTATATAAGCCATTCTGGTGTTTGTGTTTATAGACTCCTGTCTTAAAGGCAAACAGATTGCAATGAACCTGTCATAAGAGAGAATACATAATGCAAATGGTTCAAGGGATAAAAAAGTATAGTAAGTGTATATTTGCACAATGCACAGATAGAATGACACAAAATTGTCGAGAACAATGTAAGTCTTGATCATGCCTGGCACAAGAGAGGTGCTGATAAGAATATCAACCACAGCCAGATTACCAACGGCCATGAACTTTGGGACATGCAGACGGTGGTCATAGAAAATGATGCCAATCAGAAAGACATTGCACATGATCGTGATCACATAAAGCGCAGTGAGGAACATAACATAGATATTACTATAAGACATTGAACTCAAAGCAACAATGTAAAACCCTGCAGGCTGAATGATGGAGTTGCTGGCGTTCTGCATGGCCGTCCTTTTTTTGCGACCCAGCTTCCTTGTAGCGTGCTTAGCTTTTAGTGGGTGAGAAACAAGATACCTGTGAGTCACAAACAGTCTGTGCTTTACAAATCATCTTTAACATCTGTGTTATTTGAGTGCATAAGCCTTTATGACATTGAACCAGAAATATAACAATGAAAATCTACACTTGACATATTACAATGATTGTCTTAGTCGTATACATACATGCAACAATTTCGTGGTGGTTTGAGGATAATGCAGACGTTGTTATCTTCCCTGCAGGTTCTGCCTCTGCTGCAGTGCAGGATCACTGTGAATCCTGAATGTTATCCTGATCATGTTTTTTGGGACAATATATTGGGCAGTTTTTCCTCCAGAGGTGCCATTAAAGAGAAAAAAATATCTGATATCTAAACAGTCTTTAGAGAAAAGACATTCATTAGCACTTATTACTTCATTAATTTGAGATTAATGGTGGTGTAACTAATTGCCTGAAGTGTCACTAATTAGTCTGTTTACTTTTGTGTTCATTTTTGTAATAACATTACAGGTTAAGTCGGACTAGAAGTATTTAACAATTATGTACATATTTACAGTATAATGGGTAATAATATGAATAAATAAAAGTGAATTTACAGGATATTGTGCTAAACAGTGAGATCATGGGAGGCATTTAACTGTTCAACAGAGAGAGATGGCCTGTGGGAAGAAACTGCTGCTGTGTCTAGATGTGCTCTAGTGCAGGGGTGGCAAACATCAGTCCTGAACAGATGAGAACAGTTCAAAAAAGTTGTGGCCAGGGTGAGCAAAATCCATTTTTCATCCGGGTCTCTCCAGAGATGTTTGATTAGGTTCGATCACTGAGCCATTTAAATACATTCATAGAGTCTTCCCAAAGCTATTTTTGCCTTGGCTTGGCTGTGTGCTTAGAGTAATTTTCCTGTTGAACACTGAGCGTTCTAGACCAGTTTTTCAGTAAGGTAATTTCAGTCATTTCTGTATTTTCCGTGTTCCTCTTTCCATCTATGATCAGTCCCTGCCTCTGAAAATAAAAATTACACAGTGTGATGCCCATCATTGTTGTTTGGAATTATGCTGTACTGTATATATGTAACGCCAAGCCAGCAGAGGGAGCCCTCACCCGAGTACTGACTGCCATCGCTCCCTCTGCTGCTTCTACCTTCACTTCCTGTTTGGAACTATTTAAACTGAGACCATGTGCTCGCTCTTTGTGAAGTACTGCCAGTTAACCTGCCTTACCAAGCTGTTACGGCCCTATGAGCTTGCCGGTGTGTTGCGCTCTTTCTTTTGTCCTCTCTCACTATCATCTCTCAGGTTACTCCCCTTGGTTTCCGTTTGGCCAGGAAGGTGCCTGTCATTGTTAACCGGAGTGACGTCGCCGCCCGCGCTGCCTTTCATGGACTGCGGCTCCAGTTTAAAGAGACGCCAGAACGAGCGTTTGGCTGCTTTTGCTTGCGCTCCTACTTTGTTGTGTTTTGTTCTGTTAGATTCTGTTTTGTTCTAGCCTGGTTGTTGTTTTTTTTTGGTCTTACTTAGTGTATCTACAGTTATTAACCTTTTGACGCAAATACGCATTTTGTAACTCGTGCTACGATCTGGTGATCGCTAGTTTTCCCCTGGGAAAAGAGGATAGGAAGATGTCACGTGACTTACACGGTACC
>JAHKKF010471315.1:0-29209 GCA_019740295.1 Labeo calbasu | reverse complement strand
TTTATTTATTTATTTATTTTTGCACCCTCAGATTCCAGGTTTTCAAATAGTTGTATCTCTAAATATTGCCATAGATCAATGGAAAGCTTTATTCAGCTTTAGGGTGTTGTATAAATCTCAAAATTAAAAAAAAAAAAAAATTATCCTTATGACTGGTTTTGTTGTTCAGGGTTACATATGTTTGTGGTAATTTGTGAACAAACATTACTAGCCAAAATGCACATTTATTTAATATTCAAATCTTTTTTTTTTTTTCTTTTTTTTTCCAGATTAAGTGTTTCTATAAAACAGCAGTGCACTTTAACACAATGTAATCAAAATTAGTTGTACTAAAAATAACAATTTATGCATCAGTGCAAGTGGTGTCAACATAGTAAAATTATATACCAGTTATTTTAAAATCATAAAGTGTTATAATCATTGAGTATAGGATTTAATGTGTCAGAAAGACGGAATAAAACACAAATAAAAATTGTTAATTGTTAAATGTTAAAATGACGAGGCAAATAAACATTCCTAGAAACTTATTAGTAACAAATGTGCCAAACGATGAGTTTAGTTGTGTTTAAAAAGACGAGGCAAATAAAATTAGTTAATACTATTAATGAGCTTTGGCTTAGGTGATTATCAAAGAATAATAATAAAATAAAAATATTTAAGCATCAGGATCAGTGCCAGTGGTGTCAAAAAAGATCTAAGTATTTTTTGTTTTCATTAAAATAATAAAATGTCATTAAAATAATAAATACAAATAAAAACGTATGTAAGTTGAGCTTTGGGTTTAATGGTGTCAGAAAAACTTAATAATAATAATGTCAACCATTGAGTTTCGGTTGATTAATATTAATTATAGGTTGAGATTTGGTTAAAGTGACTTCAAAAAAGACGTAAAATTTAGTTAAAAAATAGTTAAGCATTAGGTTCAGTGCTACTGGTGTCAAAATAAAAAAGAATTCAAATTATTAGTTAATAACTAATTAATAATATTTCAGAACTGGAAAAAAAAACTAAAAACAATAATTGACATACTTTTTTTTTTTTTTTTTTTTTTAATTGACTTAAAAGTGTATAGTGCGTGTATATATTTAAAAAGATACAGCTAGCTAACACAGTAAAACGCAATAAAAACATAACGTAATAAAAAAAACATGATTTTTGATATTTTTAAAAAACAATACTTTGTGTATATTCTAAATTGTCCTTTTATGTTCCCACTTTCGATTTCACTTTTAGCCCAGTCTGTTTGTTTAACCAGCAGACAAAGCGTTGTGCTTTGTCCAGATATTGTGTTGATGTATTGATTTGGATCACTGTTTTAGGGGAACAGTGAGGAAATCTTCTTATCCTGAAATCTGATTTGTAATGGAGTCCCTTACGGGTCCCTGTGAGGAGGAAACCCCCTCAAAACAAAAGAGTCTTTGATACACCCTCTAGATCAGTGTGTGTGTGTGTCAGCTGCGGGGTGGTGACGGGGTGAAGAAAGGTAAAATCTGGGCGCTTTGGTGTGAAAGCTCACCACAGGGGATCTTAGAAATACACTTATTCTGCGTGTGTGTGTGAATGAGGAAAGCGGAGTGCTGTGGGTTTTAAGTAGGGGGCTGCTGATGTAATTCGCTCTTATCATGTGACATCCAGTATCAGTGACAAAGAAGCCATACATTGATCTATTAGCGAGTGTTTAGGCATTAAAAGCATGATGAACGTCATCTCATAACATGAATCCTGGTGCTAAAGCTTCTGTAGCCCCGTCTCTCTTGATCCTGGGTGCTTTAGTGAGTAGGTGGGGTCACGTTTGCAGGGGGGAAGGGTGGCCAGTGGATATACGTCAAATTTAAAGGGACAGGCTTTGTTTTTTTATTTTTTTTTTGCAGTGAGTAAAAACCACCTTGCCTTTGTTGCCCATCAAACATTAACATAATCTGCTATTTTCCCTACAAACATGCACAATTAGTTCTAATATTTTTAGTTAAATTTGTTAATTTATTAACAATGAACATGAATGTTGATTCATGTGCCGAGCTTTTAAAAAGACAAGACAAGGCAAATAAAAATTAGTTAACACTATTAATACTATTAATGAGCTTTGGGTTATTAAAAAGGTGATATCAAAAAAGACAAATGAAAAAAATAATAATAAAATAAAAATATTTAGCAGGTTCAGTGCCAGTGTTGTCAAAAAAAAATCTAAATATTTTTAAATTGCATTAAAATAATAAATACAAATAAAAACTTGTTTATATAAATTGAGCATTGGGTTTAATGGTGTCAGAAGGACAGAAAAAATGGTTAATAACAATGTCAACCATTGCGTTTAGTTGTATTTAAAAAGACAAGGCAAATAAAAATGGGTTGATAATATTAATAATAGGCTGAGATTTGGTTAAAGTGACTTAAAAGACAAATAAAATTTGGGTAAAAATAATAGTTAAGCATCAGGTTCAGTGCTAGTGGTGCCAAAATAAAAAAATAAAAAATCTAATTATTTTAAAGTAATAATTAGTCAAACAATTGTGTTAAAAGAATAAAGAAAAATAAACACTTGTTTAATAGGATAAGCATTATAATGGT
The DNA here is from genome assembly GCA_019740295.1 of Labeo calbasu. Classification (NCBI taxonomy): domain Eukaryota; kingdom Metazoa; phylum Chordata; class Actinopteri; order Cypriniformes; family Cyprinidae; genus Labeo; species Labeo calbasu. Next base: position 26,641 of record JAHKKF010471315.1, on the reverse strand, counting down.
GCCAGTAAAACTAAACAAATAAAATGCTTATTATTAATAATGTGTCGTCCATTAAAAAAGACAAGGCAAATAAAAAAGGATTGATAATATTAATAGGTTGAGATTTGGTTAAACTGACTTCAAAAAAGACAAATAAAAGTTAAAAATAATAGAAGCATCAGGTTCAGTACTAGTGGTGTCAAAATTACAAAAAAAAAATTAAAAAAAAGAAAATATTAAATTATTTTAAATTAACAATTGTGTTAAAAGAATAAAGACAAATAAAAGCTTGTTTAATAAGTATAGGCTGAGCATTATAATGGTGTCAGAAAAACAGAAAACAAATCAAAATGCTTATTATTAATAATAATAATAATAATATATCAAGTATTTAGTTCAGTTCTATTTAAAAAGACTAAACAAATAAAAATTATTTACTAAAATGAATAATATGTTGAGCTGTGGGGGGAAGGGTGACCGGCAGCTATACGTCAAATTTAAAGGGACAGGATGTGTTTTTATTTATTTTATGCAACGTATGCAATGAGCGGAAACTCCTCACTTGTTTTCCCTGTCCAACATTATGTCATAATCTGCTATTTTCCCCCATTTCAATTTGACCTTAGGTGGTCTTTCTGCTCGCCTGTTGTGTAGATCTTATGCTATGTAATCATCTCACGATCCTTGACCCAGTTCTTTGTGCAAATGTGTGCGGTGATGCACAGCGTTACGGCGTTGGTTATGCAAAGACGACAAGACGCGCCTTCTGACAGCTGATCCGACATCTGGATTTGATTTAGTGGTTTTCTTAAAGACCACTGAAACTCAGTTCTCGGGTCTTAAATCATCTACCCGTGAAGCATGTGGTTTGTGGCTGTGTGTTTTGGTACGGAGGTTTGATGGCTAGTTGAACACACACTGGGGTTTCTGTTGAGGGGGGTTTAAGTGCTTAAACATCTCATTAGGTTTTGAGTGACAGGTAAATCTTGCATGTGATCTTATAAAATGTTTTGCCACGCTTTTAATGTCTCATGCATAACAAAATATCAAACCAGTTAGTGTGTTTTTAAAGATGCACAAGCAAAGCATTTTTTTATTTGTTTCAAGTCATTTGCATGCATCATTTATTTGCATTTGTTTTGTTTTCTAATGCACTTAAGTGTAAATATTGTGCATTAAAGCAATAGTTCACCTAAAAATTAAAATTCCTTCATTATTTACTCATCGTCATGTTGTTCCAAACCTGTATGAGTGTCTGTCTTCTGCTGAACCCAAAAGAAGATATTTTGAATAATGTCTGTAACCGAACTGTTGACGGTAGCCATGAACTTCCGTAGTATTTTTTCCCCCATGCTATGCAAGCTGATGGGTACCGTCAACTGTTGGTTAAGAAAGTGCATGTTTAAATCTCTCCTACTCTGTGTTTCTCTGTCAGGAGCCAGTCAGGCGGAGGTGGCGACCAGAGAGTGCGTCTACTACAATGATAACTGGCGGACGGAGAAAACCAACCAGAGTGGTTTTGAAAGGTGTGAGGGGGAGAAAGACAAGAGACTGCACTGTTATGCCTCTTGGTTGAACTCCACCGGAACCATCCGCCTGGTCAGAAAAGGCTGCTGGCTCGACGACTTCAACTGTTATGACAGGTAATGTCAAAACCTCCCTTATATAATGTCACAGTTTGATTCGACTAGCTTTTTTGCATTGATGTGGTGCCAGACAAATGAAGCTTCTACATTTAGTAATGTTTTAAAATCCAAAGTTAAATAATTCTATATAATTCTAAAAACAGTCAGAAGTTATTTAAACACACTATTTAAACGTTCGGGGTCACTAAGATGTTTTTTTTTTTTTTTCATATTTTTGAGACTTATACCCACCGAGACTGCATTTATTTGATTAAAAATACAGTAAAAGCAGTAATATATATTTTAAAATAATATTACAATTTAAAATAACTGTTTTCTATTTCAATATATTTTAAAATGTAATTTATTTCTGTGACGCAAAGCTGAATTTTCAGCATCATTACTCCAGTCTTCAGTGTCACATGATCTTTCAGAAATCATTCTAATATGCTAAATTGCTTCTCAAGAAACAGTTATCATTATAAACAGTGTTGGGGGTAATACATTACAAGTAGGGGTGTAACAGTACACAGATGTCACGGTTCGGTACGTACCTCGGTTCGATACGATTTCGGTACAACAGAAAAAAAAATCTACTATGCTAGTTTTCGGTTCATTTATTTTAAACAGACAGTAGTACGAATTACAAATTTTTTTTTTTCCACCTACATGTGAAAATACTAAATATTTAATTTAATTAACTGATAGACAAGGCAAAAAACTGTGCGACACGTAACGTAGCCTGTAAGCTAAGTAGCCTGTAGCCTTTGCTAAGTTTCAGTTCAGTTTTGTGACAGAACGGAAACTCAAATGGCAGAAAGCGACATTCTATTTGTTTTTTGTTTGTTTATTTTGTTGGTATGAGGAAAGTTGAAGTAAATGTGCTGGTGCACACAAAACATGTCAGTTCCAGGCTTCTAGCATTGTTACGTATTCAGATTACTTTTTTCAAGTAACTAGTAAAGTAATGCATTACTTTTTAATTTACAATAAAATTTAGTTACTTTTTCAAATAAGTAACGCCAGTTACTGTTTTCCCATTTATTGACTGGCAGCTGTCTTGTTGCCATGTTGAGAGAATTTGGAATTGCAGAGGTGTTGTGTGAACATGATATTACTATAGTTCTAGACTAAATGTGAACATGCATTTACTCATCTCATTATTCCGTATACATTAAATTTATTGAATTAACATTTTCAAATGCAAACTCAGAATGTGATGCAAACCTACAATAATTAGATGTTAAATAACACAAATATTCTTTGTATTTAATCCCATTTTATTAACAGTATCTTTGCTGCTGACCTTTGATCCAATTCAACCATACTAATAAGCAAAAATGACTTTAGATAAACTAACATTTTTGCTTCATTGTTTGTTAGTTTGTTTGTTTTTTAATAGCTGAAGAGTGTTAAACTTTCTTCTCCTGTGTTCTGCTGTACAGAGTGGAATTTACTTTTCCCTCAGCATGAGGCTTATTATTCATTTCAGTTTTTGGTGTGCAAGGGCTTTTCCATTTGCTAAAAATAGGCTTTTTAATATATATATTTAAACAAGCAAGCCCTGCCCAGATTTAAAAAATAATGCAAGTGCAATGTAACGCATTACTTTCCATAAAAAGTAACCTAATAACATAATTACTTTTTTAGGGAGTAACGCAATATTGTAATGCATTACTTTTAAAAGTAACTTTCTCCAGCACTGATTATCAATGTTGAAAACATATTATTCCTAATATTTTAAACACATAAACTATTTTGAAAGGTCGAAAAACAATTGTGTTTTTGAATATATGCTTTCATTGCAGACATCAAAGTTACTACATTTAGATTCCGTTCTCTCATTTAGCAATTCGTTCAGTTAATAATTCATCCGTCAGTGCCATTTTACAACGGCTACTTTTAGATCCACCTCTTTAATCACTGTTTTCCCTTTGTGTGTGTGAGCAGGCAGGAATGTGTGGCCACAGAGGAGAGTCCGCAGGTGTTCTTTTGCTGCTGTGAAGGAAACTATTGCAATGAGAAGTTCACACACCTGCCAGAAGCCATCGCTCCTGCAGGTAAACCAGCCTCCATATGTCACCTCACAGCCGTGGGCCTTGTTCTTCAGGTTCCTCTGGCCAAAATATATTAGTATATGAAGTGTGTGATTAATTATTGTCAGTGTTTTGTGCAGAAAACGAAAACTGGTTCAATAAAGCAAGAGATATATAATATAATATAATATAATGTATATATATATATATGTATTATTTTATATTATATTATATTATATTATATTATATTATATTATATTATATTATATATATAGATTTTTTTTTCTTTCTTTTTTTTTTAACTTTAAACATCCTTTTATACATTGGTAAAGTTCAATGGTTCTTCATGGAAACTCAGATGCCAGTAAAGAACTTGGAATGCTTGATAAATATTTGTTAACAATAATCACAAATTCTTCTAAATAATTTATTTTATTTATGTAATTATAGGTGATGTTGTAGATATAAGAGTTGGTACATCAATATAAAACTGATGTGCGGCCGTAGTTGTGTACATTTAGAATAGTTTTAGATTTAATTTAAGCAATTTGTTTTGTAGTTTTGTTTTATGCACTTCATTTTTCACCTGATTATATTTCCCAATGTGCTGTCAAGCTGATGTTATGTTGTGTGTTTTCTTATAGTGAAAATCCAGCCTCCCCAGCCGGGGCCGTCTCTGTTGGGTGTGCTGGTTTATTCTCTTCTTCCTTTCGCCATTCTCTGTCTGGCTCTGGTGCTCGCCTGCTGGACATACCACCAACGAAAACCACCTTACAGACACGTTGACATCGGCCAGGTCTGACAACTATGTGTATATTTGTATCACAGTTATCGTTTAATATGAAGCAGCACAGCTGTTTTCAATACTGATAATAAGAAAGGTTTCTTGAGCAGCAAATCAAAATATTAGAATGATTTCTAAAGGATCATGTGACACTGAAGACTGGAGTAATGATGCTGAAAATTCAGCTTTGCATCACAGAAATAAATTACATTTTAACATGTATTCACATAGCAGCTATTTTTAATTATAATATTATTTCACAATATTATTTTTTACTGTATTTATGGCAAAATAAATGCAGCCTTGGTGAGCGTAAGACACTTTTCAAAAACATTTTCAGATGAGTGATTGTTGAAAAGATTTTTAATGTATGTTAATGTACGTTTAGTCCCAAATATTGTGTCCTTTTAAGATTATTTATCTTGGATTAACTTGTACTGCTCTGATACTGTTCTTGTCTGTGTTTTTAAGTAAGTCTTTCTTTGGGTTTTCTTGATTTAGGATGCTGGTCTTCCTCCTCCGTCTCCTCTGGTTGGCTTGAAGCCGCTGCAGTTGCTGGAGTTGAAGGCCAGAGGGCGCTTTGGCTGCGTATGGAAGGCCCAGTTACTGAGCGAATATGTGGCGGTGAAAATATTTCCAATCCAGGTAAATATTTTACTCATGCATTTTGAAAAGAGGATTTTCAAATTAAATTTGTGCTTAATTCTGAAATAATGTGTTTATTAACAGGACAAGCAGTCATGGCAAAACGAAAGAGACATTTACCTCACTGAGGGTTTTAAACATGAGAATATTTTACACTACATCTCTGCTGAAAAACGCGGCACAAACCTTCAGATGGAGTTGTGGCTGGTTACAGAATTCCACGAAAGGGTCAGTGAGGGTTTATTTTTCCCAAAATGTTCTTAGAGATATAACAAAACCATATTGTGGGCTGAAATGGAGCAAATAATGTTTTAAATATGCACCAATGAAAACTGGTGTGTCTGAAGACATGCATATAAATATTAACTGTTGGTATTCAGGTGCATCAATTCAGAATGAATAAGTAAAATCCAACAATATTTTGCACACTTAGTCAAAAAATATAATTGCGAATTTAAAGAAAGACTAGTCCTATACTTGAAACATAACACTGTGTACTGTAAATATTGTTGCTCTTATGACAACATACTTGGTAATCAACATACTGGTAATCAGTATTTGCAGGTCATTATTTGTAATATTAGTTTCTATTTTTATGTTTTACATTATATTTCAATTTAGTTACATTTTGAAATTGACCAAATAATGTTTTAAAAATGCACCAAATAGAAACTGGTGCATCTGAAGACATGCATATAAATATTAATTGTTGGTATTCAGGTGCATCATTTCAGAATAATTAATAAAAATAATCTACACAATTAGTCAAAAAATATAATTGGACATTTAAAGAAACACTAGTCGGTCCTGTACTTGAAACTTGCCATTGTGTACTGTAAATATTGTTGCTCTTATGATAACATACTTGTGGTAATCAATATTTGCAGGTCATTATTTGTAGTATTAGTTTCTATTTTTATGTTTTTCATTATGTTTCAATTTTAGTTAAATTTCAGGTATTATTTTGTAAGAGTTTTTTTTTAATGTGTATATATAGTTGTGTGTCTTTTTTCAGTTTCAGACTAGTTTTCTTAGTACATCAAGCTAGTAAATAAAAGTAAAAAGGAAAATTTCCTAAGGAACTTGTTGAATTAAACTTAATTTTTCTTTGTATTTCATTTCATTTTGGTTAAAATGCATTTTATTTCATAAACACCATAACCTTTATTAATAACCCAAATGTTTCGCATTGCAGGGTTCACTAACAGATTACCTTAAGGGGAACCCGGTGAGCTGGCCTCAGTTGTGCCATATTTCTGGAAGTATGTCCCGTGGCCTGGCGTACCTTCATGAAGACCTTCCTTATCGAGCGGAGGGACCCAAACCCGCCATCGCACACAGGTACACGAGCCAAAGCTTTTACAAGATCAATACAGATCTGAAAAGAACCTGATCTTTAAGAGATTTGTAAATGTTATGCTTTTGCTGTGTAGTGATAAGCAAGAGGAAGTCTGTAGACACTAGGTAATTTGAGGTTTGTGTTTTGCAGAGATTTCAAGAGTAAGAATGTCCTGCTCAAGATGGATTTGACCGCAGTGATTGCAGACTTTGGGTTGGCTGTCCGCTTTGAGCCCGGGAAACCGCCTGGGGATACACACGGCCAGGTGAGTGTCTCAAAGATGAGGCCAAACTTTTGACACCTAGTCAAAGAATATGATTGCAAATTACTAGTATAGGGCCATATGAAATCAGTTTTATTTTTGTTCCCAATTCAGTCTTTTCCATTTTTAAATTTTTTTGGATTCCGTTTTTTCTGTTTTAATTTTTCTGGAGTCATTTTTAATGGTTAAATTTAATTTTATTAATCAAAAAGCATGTTTAATTAATTAAAATCGTGAAACGGAAACGAAAAGCTTAATAAGAACTGCATGTTTAGGGCTTTATGAAATGTTTTATTTTATGTTTATTGTTACCAAATTCTGTGTTCTAGCATGTCTAATTATTTGAATTAAAAAAAAGAAGTTTCATTTATTTTTACAATAGCCTTGTGAAATTTCTCAGAAATTCTGTGTTGTATATTTGCATTTTTTCTAGTTATAAAATAAAAGCATTAAGCATTCATTTCATTTATCTTTTAATTAATTAAAATTAAACAATTTTTTTTTTTGGCAAATAAAGGTGATTTACTATCACAATTAATGTAATGTATGATTATTCCTTAAAAATAAGGTTTTAATAATTTTAGTAGTAGTACTAGTAGTACAGTAATGTATTCCTGCCACAGTGTCTTCACGTTAAACTGAAGTTTTATTTTGACGGGTTGCCAAGAATACCTTTAGTGACTCTCAGAGCAGTTCTGGAGATGTTGTTGATGTATTTATGTCCTCATTTAGTGAGACGGCAGATGCTAATATCACCACAAAGTTCACGCGCGCTTCAGTAATAAGTGTAATTTGTTTTAAATATAGCTCTCCGTACCATATGTTACTGCTGTTATGATAAAGTGCTTGCGATGTTTCTTGTAATGGCATTAAATAAAATCATATAATGTAAGAAATGTGAGGCTTTGAGTCCAAGATCAAATTAGTTTTACTAAAACCACAAAAAGGCCAAATGTTTCAGTACCTTTGTTGCATGTTCATTGCTTTAAATTCATATTCACTTTTTGACCAAATCTATTCTTATTTTTCATTTAGCCATTTTTAAGTTAAAATAAGTGTAAATTTGATCATTAAGATTATAAATCATTAAGATGATCCTCAGTCTCCACTGGGATGGCGATGAAACTGTCTAGTGAATCATTGTTTGTGTTTTCTGTCCCGCCGCAGGTGGGAACTCGGCGTTACATGGCTCCAGAGGTGCTGGAGGGAGCCATTAATTTCCAAAGGGACGCCTTCCTAAGGATCGACATGTACGCTCTAGGACTGGTGCTGTGGGAGCTGGTGTCTCGCTGCACTGCCTCCGATGGTGAGTCTGCACAAATATACAGACATCTGAATGTTAATTTCCATTTTTGGGAGTAACGTGTTGTATAATAACATGAGTAAATGAGTTGCTTCACCCATCTACACACCATAATATTTGACATTTTAAGTACTGTTTTTGTTTTATTTAATTATTGACAACTAAAAAACAAAAGCTCTGCATATATATTTGGAGATGTTATTTTTTCTTTTTTCTGAATAATTACGGATTTCTATATATTCTAACCTGGGATGTATGACCCATGTGTATTATGAAATGGCTCTAAACAATTGCTAAACAAACTGAAAATGCTGTTTTCAGGTACCATGCAAGAAGAATCAATCCCAATTTCTTTTTGTAATGAAAATTGTTTATAAATCAACAACAGAGAAGTTTTTTTAAAAAATGTCTCTGCAGTTTATTTCCAAAAAAAGTTTAAGATGGCCATTAAATGTTAGTATTGTAAGTTTACTCCTTAGCTGATCACATGCCTGTGTATTCTGTGTGATGCAGCTAATGCTGTTGCTGTCTCTCTCAGGTCCTGTAGGTGAGTACCAGCTGCCCTTTGAGGAGGAGGTTGGCCAACATCCTTCACTGGAAGACCTTCAAGATGCGGTGGTCCACAAGAAGATGCGGCCTGTTTTTAAAGACTGTTGGATCAAACATCCGGTAAGAAAGTGCTTATGAGCAGAAGCTGGAGTTGCACAGTTCCTTAAAATAAAACCAAAATCGCTTTTATGGTTTAGTCCGATTATCAAGTCACAAAGGCTGTCATTTAAGTAAGTAAATATATGCACTGCGTGTTTCAGAGTAAAGCCCAGCACTGTTCTTTTACACACGAGCAGCTTGTGATCCAGTGTTTTTAGTGTCTCAGAGCGGTTCGGTTTGCAGTAAATGCAGCTCCACACAAACTAATCTCTGCACAAACTAATCTCTGCAAATAGTTAGAAGATGGTTGGTGCATGCTGTGTTCCTGAATGCACATTAAAGTGACTCAGTTCAGAGTTCAGGATTCATGAACACAGCATGCACCAGCCATCTTCTAAATATTTGTAGTCAGAAGTGCTATCGCAAAAGAAGCTTTAAAGGCTCCCTGTAGTTTTCTGTCAAAATAAATGTTTGATGGTTTAAAAGAGAGAAATATTAGTAATAATGGTAACACTTTACAATAAGGTTCATTAGTTACATTACATTAAATATTACAGAATTGATATTCCTTATTTTGTTTTAATTTGGTATTAGTATTCCAATTTTACAGTTTTAATATCTAATAAAAATTATTATTATTATTATTATTATTATTATTATTATTATTATTATTATTTATTAAAATATTACAATTGATATTTTGTATTCATTTAGTGTTAGTATTGCAATTTTACAGTAAATGTAAAATAAAATTAGTATTATGTTTTCTTTAATACTTTGTATTTTACTTTAAAATATTACTGTAATTTTGTTTTAATTTAGTAGTAGTAGTAATAATAATAGTAGTAGTAGTAGTAGTCAGACTTTTAAACATTTAAAATCCATGTGTTTTTTTTTTTTTTTTTTTTTTTTTTGTGAAGGAATACTGCTGAAATTTTTGTAAACTTTTGCCTACAACAATGTAAAAAATTGAGTAAATAAAGTAAACCCAATGCACATTAAGAGAAGGAGTTTCCTGCATTTATTGCTTGGACTGTCTGACTATACAGTTGATAAGTTGCTGTATTTTGATTGATAAGCACATTTTGATTAAAAATAATAGTAATCAAATAGACTATTGTGGAGCCCTGTTAATTTCAGATGTGCAATGCATTCAGATCCAGCTTGTGGCATCTTTCAGTTTTGACCTTTGAAAATTCAAATTTGAATTTTGAAATCCTTGACCTAATTTTGAACCTTTGAAAATTCTAATTTGAATTTTGAAATCCTTGACCTACTTTTGACCCCTTTTTCTGCATTTTTTTTTTTTTCATCAGGGTTTGGGCCAGTTATGCGAGACCATCGAGGAGTGCTGGGACCACGACGCAGAGGCACGACTGTCGGCGGGCTGCGTGGAGGAGCGCATTTCCACCATCTCCAAGACGAGCAACACCATTAACACGTCTACCTCCGAGTGCCTGGTCTCCATGATGACATCGGACAGCGACACGGACCTTCCTCCCAAAGAGTCCAGCACCTGAACGGCCACCTGCGAACATCAGGGACTGCGAACCACTGCGTTCATCGCTCCAGTCAATGTGAACTTTGCTGCTAATTTGATCTCTGGATCGTCATGTATTTAATTTCTTCTTCTTCTTCTTGCATCGTTGGATCGCTTTCACCAGCACATTCATCTACTGTACTCTTCCGAGAGGAAGGCACACACGGAAAAACCTCAAGCGCGAGAAGAGCGAACTCTCAGAGGGCATTCAGGGGATCGTTTCAGACTGCTGGGATATGAGCACACGTTACCTCATCGGTTTTAATGCCATTTTTATGTTGTTGTTTTTGCCTTCACTCCATGAATACCTCCATCCGAACGCTCTGCCCTCGGGTTTTATCGAGACTACGCGACGATCTGATGACTGTTACACAACCTTCCAAGAGCACACAAGGTCCTTTTTGTACTCAGTGAATTTTAGTCTAGTTTTAATGTACCCTTTCTTCCTCAAAGTGTCTCGTGGGATGTTATTTTTCGTCTTTCCGGCACTGACGGCAGTCGTCTGGGACGCTGGAAGCTGAAGGCAGCGGGACTGTTATGATTCGAGTTGCCTTTCGGAGCGTCGGGATCGTTTTAAATGTAGCATCTGCTCGTGTTGAAGTATCTGAAGTCAGACGTGCCATCGTCGCCGCTGGCGCGTTTCAGCGTTCGTTGTTTCCGAGTGACAAGAGCTGCAGTCGAAGTATTAGTTCTGCGGCCGCGTGAAGTCCGGCGCCGCATTACAGGTTTGGTTACGATCACGGCTAAATGTTTTCGGTGCGTCAGGAAAGTGTGTGATGTTTATCCACTACACTACTCAGGTAAACTCTGTGCATGTGATTGTGTGACCGCTCACTCTTGCAGCAATAGTTCTCAGCAGTATAGTGAATCTCCCCAGGAAAAATCCGGGTCATAAGTCATCTGAAAATCAAAATAAAAAATACGGAAATATACATTTGTGAAAATTGAACAAATACTTTCATAATTATTTCAATTTCATAATTATTTTTTTTTTTATTTAATTTGAAATTAGCAAAAGGAGTTTAAAAAAGCTTTTCTTTTTTTTTTCTTTTTTTTTCCCTCTCTAATATGCAGGAAATAGGGCTTAATTTTCAACAAAATAATTTTGTGATTTAAAAAAATAATAATTATAATAATCAAAATGATCCTAGTGTAGGCTTTATTCTCTTTTATGCATTATTTAATTCTGTAGAAAATAAAGCTCTTGGACAATTGCGGCATTAATTTCATAATTAAACAACAGTTTTTCTCGCCCAAATTATCATAATAAAACACTATTAAAAAATACAATATTTAATCAAAAAATACCTTAAAATATACAGTGTGTTTTGCTTTTTTTTTTTTTTTGTATTACAGTAATACATTAATACATTTTTTTTTTTTTATACATTTATTGTTTAAAAAAAATAAAATAAAATGGGCCTCATTCTCTTTATGAATCATTTAATTTAGCAGAAAAATTAAAGACCTTTTTTTTGCACTTCAGGCTAATATAGTTTTGTTTTTTTCTAATATTCACCAAATTGGGTTTGATTGTCAACAGTATCATTTTGCAATATTAAAAAAAAAAATAATAATAATCCTAGTGTAGGCTATTTTCTCTTTATGGCGCATTTAATTTTGTAGAAATTAAAGCTCTCGGGCAATTGCAGCATTCATTTCACAACAGTTAGACAACAGTTTTCTCCCCCAAATTATCTTTACTGTAAAGCAAAAAAAAAAAAAAAAACTATTAAAAATACAATATTTTTATACATCAAAAAAAATATCCTAAAAATATACAGTGGTTTGCTTTTTTTACATTACGTAATGAGAGCTAAACGTGCTGCTAAAATGTCACAATGTCAGTATATTAATATAAATTATAAAATGGACTTCATTCTCTTTATGAATTATGTAATTTAGCAGAAAATAAAGGCCCTTTTTTGCATTAATTTGAAGAAAAAAGTGCTGTGAAAATAATTTTACAATATAAAAAAATCATCAGTTTGTTTTGCAGCATTTAATTAGAAACTAAAGCTCGTTTTTGGCCCATTGCAGCAATAATTTTACAACTATTGGGCAACAATTTTCTCCCCGAAATTGTTACCATAATGTGAAAAATCCCCACAAAGATTTAAAATATATAAAATCATAATGTCAACAAATACTGATTTTTTTTTTTTTTTTTTTAAATGGTTAAATACAGCAAAAATGAACCTGAAGTATATTTACAGTTGTGTTTAACAATTTAAATATTTTTTTGTACATTTTATGCATTATGGTAACAATCTGTTGAAATTTTAATGAAAATAATGTCACAATGTAAAGAAAAATCCTTTGGCTTCAGCGTCTTTCTGCAAAATGTAATTTCTTATTTTTTATTTTGTTTTTTGAGGTGAAATACGACCCGGCCGTTTCTCGATTCACATCTCAACAGTGGCGAAATCTCAGAGCTCGCCTGTTTCCCGCAATAACTTCACGGTTGTTGAAGACTGAATGTCCGTAGTGCTGTACTCTTCAATCATCTCATGGACTACCGGTGTCGTTCAGAAACGGGCAGCTTTTATCAGACTCGTCGGTCAGCGTAACACTAACACGATCACTGAATCTCTACCGTCATGCGCTCAGTGATTAGATATACCTCAGATATTGTGACTTTTTTATATATAAATATATATAAAGTATTTTATTCTGTTTTGTGGTAGCAATATAATTTAATATCCAGCTGCTTTTCTGTGATTCGAGGAGATTTTCTCGTGTTTTTGTTGTTGTTTTTTTTAACAGAAGGTGCTCTGAATTTGATTGCCAGGTGCTCGATGCGTTTCACAAAGTTCCCGTTTAGCTTTGAGTCAAGCATCCGCAGGTTCAATGGCTTCTGTGGTTCATATGAACTGTTCTCTGAGGACATGCAAACCTTTCTCACTTGTGTTTTAATATAGTTTTCGTTTGTTTGTTTGTGTGGTACGTGTATCTTCTTCCCTCGTCTCCATCTTATCAATTGTATTAAGTTGGATTTCTCTATTATCAAATCAGGGATTTGAAATATAATTAAAGTATTGCAGTGCAAGTTGTGCAAATTTAGTTGAAGCCAAACTTTGTATGCTATCAGGTGTTGATGTGTGATATGTGTATATATATAAATAACGTCATCAGATCTGATAACTGATGTAGTTGAAGCATCTTTTACTCTTGTTATATTTCTCTGTTTCACATAAGTAAACCCTGAAGAAGTGTTCGTACGTTAGGACTACCTGAAGAGATTTCCCATGATCCTTTGCTGGCTCGATGTGGGCTGGCTTCTCAAGAAGGATCAGGAATGACGGAGGTCTGTTGATGTGGGTTTTTTTTAAATTTTACTGCTGCTAATGTAGTAAATGTATGTTGTGTTGCCCCGGTTTGGGTCATTTCAGATTCTGCTGCCATGTTCAGTATTTTGTTGAATTAAACATTACCCATGTTTATCACTTAAATGTCCTGTTTGTCTTTTACTTTTAGGATATAGTGATTTTTAGTAAATAATTATGTAGTAGGTGTAGTAGTATTAATATTATTATTATTATTATTATTATTATTATTAATTATATATCTGCAAATATATAAATGCATAACACAAACAAAAGGAAAGGCCATGACTGCTGGTCAAGTGCTGTTATTTTATTTTATTTTTAAACGTAAAAGGTCATAACTGTTGTTTGAGTGCTTTAAAATATTTTATTTTATTTTCAAAAGTAAAAGGCCATGACACTTGTATAAGTGCTTTATTTTTTATTTTTTATTTGATTTGAAAATGTAAAAGGCCATGACTTGTTCAAGTGCTTTAAAATATTTTATTTTATAAGTAATAGACCATGACATGACTGCTGGTCAGGTGCTTTAAAATTATTTTATTTTATTTTATTTTATTTTCAAAATTAAAAGGCCATGACTGTTGTTCAAGTGCTTTATTTTATTTTTTATTTATTTTTATTTTTTTCAAAAGTAAAAGGTCATGACTGTTGTTTGAGTGCTTTAAAATATTTTTTATTTTATTTTCAAAAGTAAAAGGCCATGACTGTTGTTCAAGTGCTTCAGTTGAACTTCATTTTGTTTACATATTTTGAAAAACAACAACTAAATAAAAATATATATTAATTAAAAATAAATAAATAAACATAAAGGTGCAAAAGAAAATGAAGGGCCATGACTGCTGGTCAATCTTAAAATATTTTATTTTATTTATTTATTATTTTTATTTTATTTGTTTATTCATGTTTAAGACATTGACTGCTGGACAAACTTGACCTCTAAAATGTTTCCAGTTTTTTAAAAAAAAATATTTTTTATTTTAAAAATGTATAATCGGAAAAAAGGATTTGTATTGTGTTTGTTTAGATTTTTTTTTAAATGGGTCAAAAGCCATTTATGTCAATGTGTGATATCTAGTTTATACAAACACATTTTTTCCTACAATACTTGTGCAGATTTCATTCAGTTATCAATTATAAAAATACATTTTGTGAAAATACATTCAAAATTCACTGAGGTTACGAGGCTTATTATCAGTAATTAAGCTTTGATGTTTAATTGCCTTCCGCCGTCAGTTCAAATGACTCTGTCCAGCACTAGAGGGCAGTGTGTGTTCGGCTGATCTCTCGGCACACGCACTCATGACTCAGGACAGGAAGTGACAGATGTTGACTGCAAGGTTAGGAGACAGGACATATGGACAGTCCCAAATATTTAATACCCGCAGATATATCTCGCCAGAGTCCTCTGTCCCTGTAAGGATCTACAATAACCCACCACGAATGACAAATGACTGAAATCCTCAGAGATCATCGGAGAATCACCAGACAGTCTGCTTAAAATAGACAAGCTAACAAGACCTTTGGCGTAAGTGTTTAGCAATCAAAAATTACAGAAAATAATGTCTTCTATCATCTGTAGTTCATAAATATCACAACCTTCCACAAATTAAGCCCCGAAAAAGATGTTAAATCAGAAATTTGTGGCATTTATTATTGCAAAAACAAATATCTTTTTCAGTGTGCCTGTCCAATACAAATATCTAAACATCCATAAATCAAGATACATTTACTTGAGATGCAAATTGAACATATTAAGTCTTGTTTTATGAGAAATTAGAGTAAAACAAGAACAAATATCTGTCAATGGGAAAGATTAAGTTAATTTTATGAGCCCACAGGCAGATATTTGTTCTTGTTTTAATCATAAAACCCCTTTATGTTGATCAGTTTCTCATTAAACAAGCCTGGTGTTTGGGAGCAGATCTATTCAAGCTTTAAGGTATTTTTATTTCTGTGTTTTTTGTAAAAATGAATTAAAAAGTGATGGAAATCAGTTGTATTTTCGAACATTTAGAGCGAACATGTTGGTGAATTGTCTTCCCCACTATAGTTTGTTTCTTAAATTTTCTTTACTTGGTCTTAAAAGTGGTCTTCACGAAATCCTAAGTTTACCATGACTCATCCTGTACTCGCTTGTTTTGACCAATCAGATGCTCTGAATGAGAATGTCCCGCCCACTGATGACTATCTGATTGGCAAATGCAAGTAGCACGTCATAGTTCATTATGTAAACTGAACAAAACAAGACATTTAATATGTCCCGCCTCAGCTTTCGGTTTGAATAGGAAGTCAGTGTCAATGTCAGGAGTTGATTGTACTTTGTTCCTTACGTATGAATATTCAATATAATGGCCAGAACAAAAACGGAATGAATTAAAAAGAACAGCACCAAAAAAAAGGCTGTTTCAGGAAAAATCTCTTTTTGAGTTCAGTGGAAATCAGCGGAGCTCCCCTCCGGGTCAGGATTTCTCCAAACCTTTCTAAGCCAGCGCTGCACCAACAGATGGACGGCGTTAATTGCATTTTTCCTCTTTTTTTTTCAATGACGGATTATTATGATCATATTATGATTTGGAAGATGGTGCCGTACATGTTTCCTTTTATATTTCAAGAATTGGAAACACATTTCCTCTGTAGTCTTCCATGACTATTAATTCCTATTCCTTAACATTCAGATATGCGCACACAATGTTTTATGCATATCTCCCAATTGTTTACCAAAGACATCAAAATAGCAATAAATTATCAAATGTTCCATGGGACTGTATAATGAGTTTTTGGGGGTTTGTAGGTCACATAACATGCTTTAGATTTTGTGCATTCAACAGCTTCTTGCTGTTTTTGCAGTTTTTGCTATCTTATGACTATTAACTGTTGCGAAATGAGTCTAATGGCTCCAAGGTTTAATCCGGCTCATGGTCAGTCTGTCTCCTCCTCATCCACTGCTTTGAGCCTTTTGACAATATTTGAGGAAGTGAGGAAGTTTTTTTTTAATGTATGTGATCATATATTTTGATATACACTACCAGTCAAAAGTTTTTAGTTTTTTAACTAAAAAAAACTTTTCTGCTCACCAAGCTTGCATTTATTTAATCCAAAGAACAACAAAAACAGTAAAAATTTAGAATTATTTTTACTGTTTAAAATAACTCCTTTCTATTTGAATATATTTAAAAATGTAATTTATTCCTGTGATCAAAGCTGATTTTTCAGCATCATTACTCCAGTCTTCAGTGTCACATCTTCCTTCAGAAATTATTCTAATATGCTGATTTGCTACTCAAGAAACATTTGTTATTATTATTATTATTAGCAATATTTAAAACAGCTGAGTACATTTTTTCAGCATTTATCTGAAATAAAAAAGATTTGTAACATTATACACTATACCATTCAGAAGCTTGGAGTCAATATATATATATATATATTGCTAATCCTTGCTAATTAATACTATTATTTAGCAAGGATGCTTTAAATTGATCAAAAGTGATGATAAAGACATTTATAATGTTACAGAAGATTTCTGTTTCAGATAAATGCTGTTCGTCTGAAATCCACTGTTTTCCACATAATAATAATAATAATAATAATAATAATAATAATAATAATAATAATAATAATAAAAATAAAAATAATAATATCCTTTCTTAAAGTAATGATGCTAAAAACTCAGCTTTGAAATCACAGGAATAAAGTACATTTTAAATTATATTCAAATAGACAAGTTATTTTAAGTAGTAAAATTATTTCATAATTTTGCTGTTTTTGCTGTATTTTGGATTGGCTTGGTGAGCAGAAGATATTTCTTTAAAAAAAACATTAAAGAGCTTACTGTTCAAAAACTTTTGACTGATAATGTGGAATGACAATAATGATCGTTCCAGTTTTGTGAGTGTATATTTTGTAAACTTAAGTGTACATAAATGATCAACAGTAGCATTTCCTACAGGTTTCGACTTGTTATTTGTAGGTTCTATTGTTCATGTTTTTTTTTTCTTTCTATTTTTCTTACTTAATCAGAAGGCAAGACCAATCAAGTGGAGCTTTTCCATCATTAGCACAGGGTGGCCATGGCAACGGAAACCCAAACACACGTATCCTGATTAAGAGTCACATCCTTAAATCCAGGAAGTGCACAAACTTCATCTGTGACTAATCTAGCACTAATCACATTTACTCATTGATTGCGTTCTTTTGCGCTCCAAATCCAAAATAGCAAAGCACTTTTTTGTTTTTATTTTCTTTTAAAAACAAAATCAGATTTTTGTTAATTTAGATCATTTTTAATAAAAGATGACAGAAGCATGTACGTGTGTATGTAATTAGTTATAGTGCATTTTAATCTGTAATAATGGGTTTCCTGTAGTCAAGCTTAATCCCAGCCACATGTTCAGATGTTTAAACATCAGATCAATTACGCAGGCACACTCATTAAAGTGGATTTCTTTAAAGCGATCCAGAAACACAGAGAATTCAAATGAAAGCAGAAAATGAATGGAGTAACACAAAGTTGTGAAAATGTGCAGATAGAATAGTAAAGTACAAACCGGTAAACTAAAAAAAATCAATAATCCAGAGAAAAAAAAAAAGTGAAGTATTTGTCTGGGAAGTGCTAGGATGATAAACCAGGGATAATGTTACAGTCACCAAAATATAAATATTCTGAAGTTCAGAATATTAAAGATTAGTTTCCTCATGCTTAACATTCTGACCATTGCAAATTCAAACTATCCCAACATTATTTCTTTTAAAGCACTTTAAGATATTATTTTTGCTATAGAATGTAAATTCAAAATATCCCCTTTCCAAAAGGCAACTGCATTTATAAAAGGTAGCAGTTTGAAGGTCTGTGACTGAGCGAACTGAAGTTCGAGTGCATTTGTATGTAATTAAAACAAGTGATTATTTTCCGCTGGGATTATCCTGGAGGTCCAGCTGGTCTGGAGGATTTGAACACCCTCACCCTGGGCTGGAGAAAGGGCAAACTCCCAGCGGACGCTGCCAAATTGGCTCCCTAACCAAGAGCCGAGATCACAAATCCACCCACACCGTTACAAAATCAACAAAAAACTGCCCGAGTATGAAGAGACATTTTTATTCCCAGTTTGTTCCTGGTGTTTAATGTTCAGAAGACAGACAGTAGCTTCTTACAGACCTAGTTTTTCAATGTTTAGGTTGTGAAGAGATGAACTTAGAAGGGGCCAAGTATTGTATGGCCCGTGCCTATATAGTTAAACGACTTTTTGATTTTGATATTTAACATTGTGAGGAATTACAAAATAAATCTAATAAATCATGACCTTCTTAGCTCAATAACACCATCAAATCAAACTGACAATTTTAGTCCGCCATTGTTAGATAAGCTTCCATATGTATGGTAATATGGCTTATTTCCACTAAGGAATTTAAAAAATAAATAAACAAATACAAATATCTGACTTTTCTCACAACTGCAAATTTGACTTATATTTTTGGATGATTTTCTACCTTAGAATTATGAGTTTACATCTCACAATTCAATTTTTTTCCTCAGAATTTCAAGTTTGAATTTCAACTTGTAATTTAGCTTTTTTTTCTGTTGGAATTCTGAGTTTACATCTCATAATTCTATTTTTTCCCCTCAGAACTCTTGAAGTTTACAACTTGTATAGTTGGAATTCTAAGTTTACGTATAGTTGGAATTCTGAGTTTACATCTCAATTCTATTTTTTTTCCCTCAGAACAGAGTTTACAATTTGTAATTAAGCTTTTTTTCTGTTGGAATTCTGAGCTTACATCTCAAAATTCAAATTTTTTTCCTCAGAATTCTAAGTTTACAACTTGTATAGTTGGAATTCTGACTTTACATCTCAAAATTCTATTTTTTTCCTCAGAATTCTGAGTTTACAACTTGTATATTTGGAATTCTGACTTTACATCTCAAAATTCTATTTTTTTTTTCCTTCAGAATTCTGAGTTTACAACTTATAATTCAGCTATTTTTCCATTGAAATTATTAGTTTGCATCTCAAATGTAATTTTTTCCTCAGAATTCTGAGTTTACAACTTGTAATTCAGCCTTTTTCTCTCTGAATTCTGAGTTTACATATCACAATTCTGATTTTTAGGTCCACCATGGTATGATGCTTCTGACTTTTTCTTGCAAATAAAAACTTTTGAGGAATTGTGAGGAAAAAGTTGCTATTTTTGTTTTGTGTCAGAAACAAGTTTTCATACCTGGTTTCCAGGACTGTAAAAAATGTATACAATATGCTTAAAAATGCACTGTAGAATAGCAGTGTCTCTTCTGACTTCTGACTAGGAAGTGTCACAGGCATGAAACTTCATCAAACAATGTCATGCTTGCTAATTATATCATTCTAGGCATTCAATTAATGCAATTTGTGTAACCCACAAGAGATAGGATATCTATGTAACACGACAAAATTTGATCGCAAATGTGTAATTGTCTTTCATCCATTCAGTCCATTGGGATTTTATTAAAATGTAGCAATGAGAATTTTTATTGTGTTTCATATTCCATAAATGTTCCATAAAATTAAATACAGCAGAGAGAACATTTTGTGGAAAGGATAGTTTTGTTTCATAAAAAAAGGAGAATATCTTGAACATAGATTTTGATATACTTGTACATGGATGTTGATGATACATCTGTACTTTTCTTCTCATTTGCGTGTGTACATTATGTAAATATATATAGTTTAAAATGTCACAGAAATGCATTTGATGCATGCGAGTTCATATTCCTGACTTGGAATAAAAGAGTGATGAGGTTATGTGATTAAATTGTGTATTCTATAAGCAAATATTATAATATTCTGACATACTTATGCATGTTTACCAGTTCATCCAGACTAAAGTATTTCAACGTGCAACATATTGAGAAAAAAGCCCTTGAATAAATAAAACATAAGAGCTTAGGGTAATTTCAGCTGATTCAAATTTTACATTATACATAGTCATATATCCATTTTAA
Organism: Labeo calbasu; assembly: GCA_019740295.1. NCBI lineage: Eukaryota > Metazoa > Chordata > Actinopteri > Cypriniformes > Cyprinidae > Labeo > Labeo calbasu. The sequence continues at coordinate 6,175 of JAHKKF010471315.1, read as the reverse complement.
TGCAGTTAAATCAACATAAAATCCATTTTACTGCTGTAAGATTAGTGAAACAGAATATTTAACCCAAAACATTTTAGAACGATACTGGATTTGTATCCACTGGGAATTGATTGAATCATTAAAAGTGGGCGTTGCATGTCAAAATGGAGCAGTGCTGTTGGAGAGGATGGGTTGAGAAGTACATGACATCAGTCAGAAAAGGAAAGTGGTTTCATTTTGACAAAAGATTACATAGATTCTTTCTTTGGAATAACATGCACCAATTGTGCACAATTGGAACAGGAGCATGTACATGTATTTACTTAAATAGTCCATTTTGATGTCATATTGACTTTAAACCATTTTTAAACACAGTTTCCTGCCTGTGTTCAACAAGAAAAACAAACTCCCCAAACAATGATAAAAATGCAAAATCACTCACTTTGTAGGAGGAAATAGTAATTCGAACTGCATTTGGAGGCCTGTTCCTTGCATCAGTACTTTCATCCAGTTTAAAAAAAAAAGTGATAGTATTTCTCACTTAATCCTGAGCAGCGGAAAACTCGGAAAAACTCTATGTGGCCTGTTATGCTTTGTAGGAAACATTCGAAATTACATCTGTGCAATATATTACAGTTGTGATATGTGCAACACATCTGTGCTAAAGTACATTCTCTACCTAAAACGTTTGCGTGTACATTCTCACGTTGATATATCCATATATTTCTGTCCGCTTATCATGATACCATGTCATATTCTATGACAAAAACAGTTTCTTACAAAAAAAAAGTGAAATCTTGTTCGCATGTGGATTCTTCCTGATTAGATTCATTTACACACATCCAAACTTGGTAAAAAAGCAAGCAAAGATGGGTTACTTAGAAAAGGGTTCCTAAAGAATGGTCTCGTCGCACATCTCTTCTGATTTATGAGGCTCACTGGATTGAGAGTCAGGTTTTAACATCTTAAAATGGTCACCGGGATCTCTTGTTACAGCCTCATAGGATGGCGGCCCCTTCTCGGGACCGTAGTGCACTTTAATCATAGATGCTATGAGTCCTTCCCGCTCTAGAGCGCCGTCCTCTTCAGACCAGCGTGCATTTTGGTTTATATGCCTGTATAGGTAAGACGCCTGCTTCATTTGTCGTCTAACCAGGTGCCGTCGATAGGCGCGCTGAATCAGGGACACCGAAAGCTCCTCCTGCTTGCGCCGCAGCGTAGTGGTGATGGGCTCGTGGGATATCTTGGAAGGGTTCGCCATCATAAACTTCTCCTCCATTTGCTGCTTCAAAGCGTCCATTTCTCCGGTTTCCCCGAGGACCCGCTTGGTGAAGGCGAACAGGATATCCAAGCAGTGGATCCTGTCACCGCTGACCATTGGTAGATCCATGTTGATGAGTTTGATTTTGTTGGGTTTGGCGATCCTCAGAGGTTCGGAAAGGCTGTCAGCGAAGCTCGAGAGTTTGGAGTATTCGATGAAGTGCGTGGCCTCGACGTCGAACTTCTCCCAAACCTCATAGAACATCTCAAAGTCATCCTCGCTCAAAGGTTCGGTGCTCTCCTCGGTGGCCACACTGAAGTTTTCCAGAATGATGGCGATGTACATGTTGACTACGATTAAGAAGGAAATAATGATGTAGCTGACAAAAAACGTGATCCCTACTGAAGGATTTCCGCAGTTGCCCTTAGTATTGGTTCCGGTGTTCACATAACTCGAGCTGCATTCTTCCGGAGAGTTGTTGAGAATGGGATCCAGTAGGTTGTCCCAACCGGCCGACGTGGTGATCTGGAAAAGGCAGATCATGCTGTTCCCGAAGGTTTCGAAGTTGAACATGTCGTCAATCCCGCCCTGCTTCTTTACGTAGGCGAAATTCGCCATGCCAAAAATGGCGTAGATGAACATGACCAGGAAGAGCAGGAGCCCGATGTTGAACAACGCCGGCAAGGACATCATTAAGGCAAAAAGCAACGTCCTTATTCCTTTAGCTGCTCGTATTAGTCTAAGAACTCGTCCTATTCTTGCCAGCCGGATCACTCGAAACAGAGTTGGGGACACAAAGTATTTTTCTATTATGTCCGCAAGGACAATTCCTGAAAGGAAGAACAATTAAAAGCAGATATCAACACACAGAAGCAGGACTCTTAAAGAAAATCTCTTGAAGAATTGAGAAATGCCACTATGAACATCTCAGATCACAACAACCCAGTTGAAAAGACAAGCTGGTGTCTCTGCGAAGTTTCTTAACTAACTTAACCAAACCAGCAAGCCTTCTTTGGCTTCACCATAATGGTGACCAGATGGACCAGTACCAAAGAGCTAACCAGTATAAACCAAGTTGGTCTTTTCAGCAGGGAAGTATCTTGAATCAGCCACACGTACCACTTACCAGACTGTAAAGTCGTGCACTTACCAACGATGGACAGAATAACCACTACAAAGTCAAAAATGTTCCAACTAATGGTGAAGAAATAACAGCGGAGGGCAAATAACTTGATGAGGCATTCTGTGGTAAAGATGACAATGAAGGCCAGGTTGATGTTATTGAGGATGGTCTCCATGCGAGCAGATTGTTCGTCGGTCTCGACCATCATGGTTATCATGTTGAGAATAATGAGCATCATGATGGTGATGTCAAAGGCTTGCTTGGAGACCAAGTCGAAGAAGAATCCTTGTAAAATGTTCTAGATGGAAATGCGTTTATGGTAAGAAATCAGAAAGGTAATTTGGTACCCGTCATGAATTTTTAGGGTGTGTTCACACTTGTTTGGTTCTCTTGGTTTGTTTTGTCCGGACCAACAAAAGAAAACAATACATTTGGTCCTGGTCCGCTTGGCGTTCACACTGGCGTTTTTGACAGCGACCCTAAAGATACACTATAAAAAAACAATTTGTTGAGTCAACCTTTAAATAATTTGTTACCCCTCTACCTTTTTTTTTTAAGTTCAGTCAACTCAAAAAAGTTTAGTCAATTTGAAATGTTAAGTTTTACTAAGTGACAACTTACATTTGATAATTAACTTAAACCTGATATTTGAGTTGATTCAACTTATAATTTTAAGGCAGTCGGGTAACAAACACGGCTTTTAAGTTTAACAATCCAATTTTTTTTAGTGTAGTCAACTGAAATATCTAAGTTGTCTCTAAGTACAACTTAGCATTTCAAGTTGAATAAACTTATTTGAGTTGACTGAACTTAATTTTAAAGCAGCAGGGTAACAAATTATTTTAAGTTGACCCAACAAATTGTTTTTTTTTTTGTTTTGTTTTGTTTTTTTTACAGTGTACCAAACCTAAAGGCATAGTGATGCAATCACAAACTGATTGGTTGGGTTGAATGATATATATTTCATGACGGAACATACCGAACACCCCAAACCATAGATGTGATCGACTTAAAGCGGCGCTGGGCAGGCCTTTCGGTGAATGACAGGGTTCCCCAGATATTGCCCCGGAGGGCCAATGGGTTGCAGAGTTTAGCTCCAACCCTGATCAAACTCAACTACCTGCGATTTTCTAATGATCCTTAAGATGCTGATTAGCATGCTCAGGTGTGTTTCATTAAGGTTGAAGCAAAACTGTGCAGGAAAGTGGATCTCGTGGGCCAGATTTGAGGATCCCTGGTGTATGATATTAAAGTACTCATTCACCGATCACTCTGCTCAGTGCCACTTTAAAGGGATAGTTCGCCCAAAAATAGAAATTAGCCCATTATTTACTCACCCTCCAGGCATTCTAGGTGTATATGATTTCATTTTTTCAAACGAATCCAATCTGAGTTATATTAAAAATAATCCTGGCACTTGCAAGCTTTAGAATGGCATAGACAGGTGTTTCTCTTCATCAGTCTAAAACAAGTCCAATAAAGTGCATCTCAATCCTTCCCAAAAGTGCCTCACACAGCTCCGGGGGATGAATAAAGGCCCCTCTGTAGCGAATCGATGCATTTTTTTAATAATCACTTTAATCAAGCTTGCGCCAACTGGTCGTACACGGAAGCAGGTCCGGGCAGATGACGTAAGACGCAGGCTAAAGTAAGGAAACTTTGCTTCCTTTGCTCCTGTAAACAAACGTTGGTTTGTGCAAGACTCACCGACGCATGTGCAATGGCTTCCATGTACGACCAGTTGGCGCAAGCTAGATTAAAGTGATTCTTGCGTTTTAAATATGGATATTTTTCTTAAAAAATGCATTGATTTGCTACAGGAGGCCTTTATTCACCCCCCAGAGCCATGTGAGGCACTTTTTTTAATGAACTTTAGTGGACTTGTTTTGGACTGATGAAGAGAAACATACGTCTATGCCATTCTAAAGGATAATATTTAATATAACTCCGACTGGATTCATCTGATAGAAGGAAGTCATATAGACCTAGGATGCCAAATACACATAACGCCATCTGCTGGACTAAGCACGCTCATTGTTGCATGTACATATGAGTTTATTTTTACCACCTGCAAAGTCACTAAAAGCTCATAAAAGGCACTTTACCTCTTCATTGCTCCAAGTTTGCCCTCTGCTCAATTTGTTTTGGATACACCACCTGTCCTCGTCGTCAAATCATATCGCATAGCGCCGCATCGTCATTACATCCTGTTTTTGGTTTATTTAGAAGTATTTGGTCCATGTTGCGTTCATCTTCAATCTTCATTCAAACCGCACCAGAATTCGTTCAGAAGCGGACCGAGACCTATGTTTTTAGCAGTCTTGATCCACTTGTTTGGTGCGCCAGGGTTCGGATGGCAGAGTTCACGCTTACTCAAATGAACCGTACTAACAGAGCAGTCGCACCAGGGTTCGTTTTATTCGAACAAAACATGACAAGTGTGAACATACCCTTAGTTACAAAGATGTTAAAAATCATCATCTTACCACTGGTCTTGGAATTGGCTTCTGTGGCTTTTTCGAACCAAGTTTCTTCATTGCATTGTAGTACTTTTTCTGCTCTTCGGTCATGAATATATCCTGGCCACCTTTAGTACAAAAAACAACCAGCTGCTATTATTTTCACTGAACACGTTAAATGTAAACGAATGCTTTTGGAAAAGAAATAAATCTTAAACACCTATCATTCTTTTTTGTTGATTGAAGTTGTCGATGATGACACCAATGAATAGATTTAAGGTAAAGAAGGATCCGAAGATGATGAAAATGACAAAGTAGAGGTACATGTAGAGGTTTATCTCTTTGATGGGCTGCTCCTCAACCTGACAAAAGGACAATATAAAACTTAAAAAAAGGACTCAAAAGATGGTTTTCCAGATTGTCTAGTTACTAATTGGTTCTCTGGAGGTTAAAAGTTCTTGTTGAATTCTAGGTACTTTGAATGGGTTTCTTAACCAACTGTATTGTTTTTAAAATTATGGTAGTTCATAGTCAATGCCATTGACATGTCATTCATTTTTATTAATGAAAAGAAAATGCTTACTCCACGGGAATCGACGGCGGCGTACATAATTTCCATCCAGCCTTTGAATGTTGCCTGAAAGACAAAATAATTAAAAATGCTTAAATGTCCATCTAAAAGAGAAAGATTGTCAGTTTATTTAAATATATGTTCTGCTTCTAGGTGAGCACAGTTGTTTCTATGCCTGACCACGGCAAAACTTGGCTTTTTACTCTGAGGTAATTACGCATTTAAGTTTCATACCTTCTGTAAAGACAAAGAGTTGTGACTCACCAAGAGTCAGCGTGAACGCTATTAAGCTAGGCCATTTTTGGATGTCGTAGCCATGGTTACAGAAATTATAACCTGTGGTGATTGAGAGACTGTTCCTAGAGGTAAATGATAGGTTGAGGCCCAGCGAGGAGTTGCAGGCCCCTGAAGAACTCTGGTTGCTTGGCTACCTTAACAAATATGAGGGATGATGTCCAGAATTCAGAATCTAAGAATTGGCTGCCTTTACATTAATGAGTGTGAATTTGAATTGGAATGGAACAGGGTCAGAAATTAGCTTTCCTATCCACCTTATTTTTCAATGCGGAAGTAAGCTGTTTTCTGGTAATGTGTTAGACGTCCGGTTCATAATCCGTTATAGGTAAATAACGAGAATAATATCGAAGTGCAGTAAACGGTAAAACAGTTTGCACTATAAACCAGTATGTTCGTAATTAAGATAATACGTTAAAATAATATGGTAAGACACACCAGTTTGCGATATCAAGCAGCAAAACAAGCTTATTGTGCAGCTAAAAATA
>JAHKKF010471313.1:0-39750 GCA_019740295.1 Labeo calbasu | reverse complement strand
ACCCTTAAGAATCATATCAACTTGTGGAAAATGGGCATCCGATGACCCCTTTAAGTGTGGTAAAAGTACTTAAATTTGTTATACTAGTAATGTTATAATAAATCGAAAAGCAGACTGAAAAAAAAAGACTAAAAAAACTAGGGAGCTGGCAGCCGCAGCCAATGAGTGATCCTCTACTGCCATCTTCTGGTTATAAGGGTAATTTCATATCATTTTCATCTTAAAAAGCTGTTTTCCGTGAAAAGATATTTTTTTCATCTCGTCCTTATGAATGAAAAGTGAATCTTTGTTAAAGTTATTAAAGTTAATTTTACTGCACAGCTGTAGAGTTGAAAAATAATAAAGGCTTTAAAATATTACAAGATTTTTAAAATGTGTTCATGACTATGAAGGAAAGTTATTACCAAGAGTAGTATTAAGATGTAGTTGAAGAGAAGCATCGTTAGTTACGTAACATTAGCCTAAACAGTTATGACAGTGTTTAGTTGTCAGCATTTAAATGTACAACTATGTGTCTATATTATTTTTCTCAGTTTCTGATAAGAACAAGGCAGGAGAGGAGTCTCAAGAGTCTCCACTTATATATAGCACATATAAAATGAGCTTCACCGGACGTTTACGAGCTGGCTTATCATCATGCAAAAGTTCTAAAGATGCTCCATACATACGATCAATTCTGACTTAATTCGCAACTGCATGTTATAAAGTCAGAATTGTAAGATATAAACTCACAACTCTGAGAAGAAAAAAATTTCAGAACTGAGTTTATATCTCGCAATTCTAACTTTATTTCTCAGAATTGTAAGTTTCTCTCATGAATCTTACTTTATTTCTCAGAATAGGGAGTTTAAAATCTCACAATTCTGACTTTATAACTCACAATTCTGAGTTTATCTCTCACAATTCTGACTTTATAACTCAATCTCAATTTATATCAGTGTTCTGATTTTATATCTCAGAATAGAGAGTTTATATCTCACAATTCTGACTTCATTTCTCACAATTTTGTACCATAATATTACTGGTACCATTACTATGGTGGTAAAAAAGTAAAGTGATGGTATCTGATGGTAATAACAGGGTGCTTTGAATAGATCATAGTATAAATCAAGGTACTGAAATACATGTACCATGGTATTTACCTGGTACTCCAAGGTACTTCACAGAAAACTGGTAGTACAATGGCAGCGAGTCCGAAAACACATAGCACTATCACTGTACTTTCTGGGTACCTTTTTTGTGGGAAAAAAAAAAAACAGATTAGGGATCGACCAATATGTTTTTCAGGGCCGATGCTGGTACAGATCATTACAAATCAAGTAGACTGATAACCGATATTTTGAACCAATAAATATGTCTTTTGTAAAAATGAAAATTAATGTCAAAATTAAGAATAACAAGGGCTCTGACAAAAACTCTTGAAATGCTTTTAAATTATTTTTTGTCATATCGGTTTTGAAAATGACCAATACCGAAAACCATAAAAATGCTTAATATCGGCACCAATAATCGGCCAACCCCTAATATAGATTACAGTGATGTGTAAAGAGAATGACTCAGTCACAATGTATAAAACATGCATCACGTCTGAGCCATGCCTTAGTGGTTTTGTGATTTGTAAATATATTGAGCTGTGATACCTATTTGAGAGATGCAGTTTTCAAATCTCGTCTCCCAATTCTGTTCCCCCATCATTTTCCCTTATCTCTCCAGCTTTGCTATCAATAAAATGGCAAAAAGCCTTCAAACGTTTTTCAAAAGCAAACAGCTCTAAATCAGAAACAGCAAAACAACAGACTGAGGGGGAGAAAAAGGGCAAAGACAGAGGATTAACAAGACTCTGATGAGACTGATTAGTTCAGAACATGAAGAGACTGAAGAAAGAAATGTAATCAAGTAAAACTACAAAATGTGTCATTTACTCACCGTCATAATTTAACTTTCTTGTTTTAAATGTAAAGTCCTTAGAGCTGTTTTATTATTATTGTTATTAATAAAGTATTTACTGATATTTTAAATTTGGCATTTATTTTTATGTTTTCAGTTTTCATTTTAATTTCAGCTTCAGTTTTAGTAAATTTGTTATGTGCTTGTCATTTTTATTTTATTTTATTATTATGTTTTTTTAATATTCCTATTTTTTAGTTTTAGCAATTTTAGTACTCATTTCATTTTGTTGCTAAATTTAAGTTTTCCATTTAATATTTCATTTGCATTTTATTTTATTTCAGCTTGATTTCAATTAACAAAAACTATTTTTAGATTCAGTTAACAATAATAACATTATGTGATCCAGTTCACAAAAGCAGCCTATGATTAATTTATAAATCATTATTATAAATCAAAATATAAAATCTCATTTGGTACTCACTGACTTCAACAGGGGACATTTATCAGTAAACAAGGACTAAAAGTAAGTTATTTTTCCCCACAGAAAGCTGTTGTAAGACTCCAGTTGATCTGGAATATTTGTACAAGTCTCTGATGATTCTTTTAAGGTTCTGTTTTGACCATTATGGAGCTTAACAGCTCCAGTCCTCATTCAGTTTTACAGACAGAGTAACCAGCATATTCCTCAAACATTCACTTTTTGTGTGCTGCTGAAGAAAGTTAGTCATGTTTGAAATAGAATGAGGGTGAGTAAATAATGACAGAATATTTATGCTTGGGTAAACTAATCCTTTAATAAAAAATAAAGGCACAGTGGAAGGTTTTGTCCGTGTCCTTCATCTCTGTGTGTGTGTGTGTGTGTGTGTGTGTGTGTGTGTGTATTCAGGTGGGTGGATGAGAGGAGAGACGCCACCAGCTGCTTTCAGAGTGAAAGAGCTCTTTACTTTCCCTGCACAGTTATAACAACCGCCTTCCCTCTGTTCCCTCTCATTCAATAACCCCAAAACTACCTGGCGTCAAAGCACATTAAAGTTATGCAAGGTATTTCTGTCCCTCTTTTTTCACGGAGCAATAACCGTAGTCCTGTGCTTGAGGGCGTAAGCTTGAATCAAGTATTAAATGATACAGAAAGTATCTTACGCCAGACAGAACAAGTACGTGTCAGCGCTGTCACCATGGTAACAATAGATGTTGAGTGCTGGAACCACTGAAGTGCGTAGGATGCTAAAGTGTGATGACATCATAGAGGAAGACAACTTCCTGTCCAAACACCAGTTGAAATCAATGATACACAGGGCTAATCACCATTATGTAGCTCTTGTGGGTTATATAAAGTACTGCTCAACCATATAATATGAACACTAGGTACAGTATTAAATGTTTATGTATTAAATGACTATTCATTTGTAATGTTTAAGGAATATGCTTATTACTACTTTGCTTTTGATAGAAAAGGAATACTTTACTATGTATGTGTAAAGGGACATTCACAGCAATTAGGATTGATAAAGCAACCAGAAGGCATTGATTTTCAATAAGCGCTGGCTATTTTTGGCAGACTGACAATACGACAGCTGAGAAAAGTTTAGCTTTATGCTAATGAGTGATGCAGCAGTATACTAGCAAATAGCGTAATTTTGTTGACATATAACATAATCTTGATGATGTTGACTTTTGACACAGATTATGAATGTGAAGTTCTATGGAAGCCAGTTTCCGCCACTAAATAAAAAATTAAAAAAAAAAAAAAAAGGTTATTGCGACTTACCAAATCAAAATATCGCAATTCTGACTTTTTTTCAGAACTGTGATATAAACTCGCAATTCTTGACTTTTTCCTCTGAATTGTTTGATATAAATTCACAATTTCACGAAAGTCAGAATTGCAAGATAAAAATTAGCTAATCTGACTTTTTCTCTTGCAAACGCGGGTTTTTATCTCTCAATTCTGACTTTTTTTCTCGGAATTATGATATAAACTCACAGTTGTGAGTTACAAGGTCAGAATTGCGTGATATAAACTCCCAACTGCAATAATAATAAATAATCAGAATAGCACAATAAAAACTCACAATTCTAACTTTTTTCTTGCAAAATCAAGTTTTTTTTTCTCAGAATTGTGAGATATAAACTCTCAGTTGTGAGTTGTAAAGTCCAATTTTTAAGGTTAAAAAGACTGATGTGTCAGAATTGCAAGTTTATATCTCACAATTCTGAGAAAAAAGTCAGAACTGTGAGATAAAAAGGTCACAATTACCTTTTTTTTATTCAGTGGCAGAAACAGGCTTCCATAAGTTTCAGCCTCAACATTTTTTTTTATTTATTTATTTCCAGTTAGTAATTTTAGTGCTTTAAGTGGACAAGGCTACATTTCTAATTATTGTTTTTAGGCTTTCATCTAATATTTAAAGGGGTCATCGGATGCCCATTTTCCACAAGTTGATATGATTCTTTAGGGTTTTTAATGAAAAGTCTATAATATACTTTGGTTAAAAATTCTCAATGGTAGTCTAAAACAACACCCTTTTTACCTTGCCAAAATTAGTTCTGCAAAAATCATCTCATTCTGGTCGAGGCTGCTTTAAATGCAAATAAGCTCTGCTCGCTCCGCCCCTCTCTTCTCTCTGTGGAGTGACGAGCCTGTTTACTTTAGCCGCTAAACTTGCTAACTAGCACATTATTAGGAAAGACGATCGCAAAGATTCATAAAAAAACCCTTATACTCACTTCTGCTGTAAGTGAAGCTGGATCACGAGTGATTCGCGCGAACATAGACGGATATATGTAGATCGGGAGGCGCATTCCCTTCACAAACAAACTTAATCCACTGCATCTTCAGCAGCACAGATGTCGGGAGTAAATGACGACCACTACGTTCATTATTACATCCAGCAACACAACACCTCAGATCGCTCAACTGTCTAACTTACATCCCTGCTCCGGCATGAAAACATGGAGGTTGGACTGTTACAACTGATCTTAGGTAAGACACTCATGTCAATCAACTATCGTGGGAGCGGCCTCTGTGGGTGTGATGCAACACAACGACAGGCATCTGAGAATGGCTTGATTTGAAAAAGGGGATATTTTTACAGATTAACTAAAAACCACTGCATGGATTTTTATCATTGTAGGGTAGATTTGTACATACACTGCCAACACACATTAATGTTCAAACAGCATGTAAAAGTGAACTTAGCATCCGATGACCCCTTTAAAAAAATCTATAAAAATATTTTTAAATGTTTTTGATACAATATTTTATTTTGGAATGGAAAATTGCAGTAGCTACAACAATGAAAAGGTTATTGTGACTTTTTAAATCTCACAATTCAGACTTTTTTCTGAAAACTGCGTGATATAAACTCACAATTGTGAGTTACAAAGTCAGAAATGCGTGATATAAACTCACAATTCTTGACTTTTTTTCCCCTCAGAATTGTGATATAAACTCATAAGAAATAAAGTCAGAACTGTAAGATAAAAACTCACAATTCTGAATTTCTCGCAATATGCGAATTTATATCTCACAATTCTAACTGATATACACTCACAATTGCAAGTTATAAATGTCAGAATGCCATGATATAAACTCGCAATTCTGACTTTTTCCTCGCAAATGCAAGTTTATATCTTGTAAGTTTTCTCACAAATTTACTTTTTCTCAGAATTGCAAGATATAAACTCGCAATTGCGAGTTATAAAGTCCAATTTTGAGGGTTAAAAAAGACTGATATGTTCTCAGAATTGTGAGTTTATATCTCACAATTCAAACTTAACTTGCAATTATGTGTTATAAAGTAAGAGTTGCAAGATAAAAACTCGCAATTCAGAGAAAAAGTCTGAATTGTGAGGTAAAAAGTCGCATTTACCTTTTTAAAAATTTTTTATTAGTGGCGAAAATGGGCTTCCGTAAGTTTAACACTTAAAATTTGTTTTTATTTATTTCCAGTTAGTTTTAGTGCTATAACTTATTTCAGTTAGGCCTGGTTTCACAGACAGGGTTTAGCTTAAGCCAGGACTAGGCCTTAGATAAATTAAGATATTTTACCAGCTTCTATAAAGATGCCTTAGAAGAAAATGTTACAGGTGTGCATCTTGAGACAGAACAATGGCGCTGACATATTTTAATATATGTCAGAGCAAGATATTTTCAGTTGAGACAACTCACCCCCTTGTCATCCAAGGTGCACATGTCTTTCTTTCTTCAGTGGTAAAGAAATTATGTTTTTTGAGGAAAACATTTCAGGATTCTGCTATGGTGCCCCGAGTTTGAACTTCCAATGTCGAAAAAACTCCCATCTCAGGTTCTCCCTCAACTTCAAAAACATCTTATATCGCTGTTTTAACTTTTTTGTTAAGGATGTTTGTTCTTCTTTGCATGTTCACTTCGCAAAGACTGGATCGGAACTTCTGCAGTGATGTAGAATGATTTTGAAATGATTTTTGAAGTTGAGGGAGAAAATACGATCAGAGTTTTTCAACGTACCCTAACTGTCTTGAGCCAGAATACACAGAGTTCAGGCAGAGCAAGACGAGACGAGTGTTTGAGATTAAAAAGTATTTAAATTGTATTTTTTTTTATGAAAATACCCAAACGTTTTGCTAGATAAGACCTTCTTCCTCGGACCATTTACAACCATTCATTTGAAGCCTCATTTAAACTACATTTTGGAAGTTCAAACTCTGGGCACCATAGCAGTCCATTATATGGAGAAAAATCCTGAAATGTTTTCCCCAAAAAACATAATTTCTTACGACTGAAGAAAGAAAGACATGAACAGCTTGGATGACAAGAGGGTGAGTACATTATCTGTAAATTTTTATTCTGGAAGTGGACTCCTATAAATATATTAAAATATTTTAAAATGTTTTTGATACAATATTTCATTTTGGAATTAAAAAAATTGCAGTAGCTACACCAACACTGAAACAATCTGAGCAAAACTGAGCCAAATCTGTCTTTTGCAGGCCAGATCACAGGCACCTGATGTTGGACCTGACTCCATTTTAACAAAAGCGGCAGTATTCATTTAAAGAATCGTTTTGTCCGTATTTCGTCGAGCTGCCAGGGCAGTGGTCGGGTGAAGTAGTCATGTTAATTGTTTGAAAGTGTGTGTGTATCTGTGTGGCAGGTTATGAGTCATGGCATCGTGAAGCTTGTTGCCGGGCCTCCCTATGATCTCATCAACAGCCCAGAATAACTGTGGTACTAAAAGCTAGTGGGAGCCAAGCACTCTGGACACTTCATCTGTTCAAACACTCCAGAGAGGAAGAGTGAGAATGAAATCATAGAGAGAGTGAGAGAGCACGGCAGAGCAACATACAGTTATACAGTAGAACAACATCCCATAAACACTCAAGAGAGTGTGAGAAAACAGGAACAGCACTTGGAAAATCCCTCTTATTGGAAGAAATGGATGAATGAGATGAGAACTAGACTTCCAACATAAAATCTGCTCCAGATACAGCTCACTCTGGCCAAGAACCGCACATTTAGACTGTATAATCACCAAATGACCAACTACACTTTTAACCAACCCATTTTTATGTGTGGTTTAGGTGTACACTGCCATTCAAAAGTCTGAGATCAGTAGGCCTACCTTTTTGGACAGAAATTAATACTTTTATTCAGCAAGGATGCATTGATTTTGTTCAACAAACGTGACATGGAACAGTTTCAAATGAATGCTGTTCTTTTGAACTTTATATTTCTAAAAGAAACCTGAAAAAAAAAAAAAAATGTATCATTGTTAAAAAAAAAAAACAAATAAGAAAACAGCTTTGCATAACATGAACATATTATAGTATGTATATAAACAGGAAACAGCTATTAAATAATATGTTGTGTATTTTATGATCAAATAGAAGCAGCCTTGGTGAGCACAAGAGAATCTCTTTTTTTTTTTTTCAAAAACATTTTTTTTCTTCCCGACTCCAAACTCAGAGGCTAACAACAAATATGACATTTTTACATTTAGTAAATAATTGTTTAATTCTAACAATTGGCAGCAGTGCAAAGAAAGAATAAACCAGCTATATAAAGTTGCTGCTGAATGATTTTCCAACTTTCAGCAAAAAAGATAGAATGTAATATCACATGATTAAAATTCACAAGTCCAGCTGTTAAGTTTTATAAGGTCACACTTTTCAGATTTTTCCTAAAGCCCTGCTTGCTTTTATGGAAGGGAGGTTCAAAACAAAAAAGCTAATCGTGAGTTTATAAGGTTATGGTTATATTGTGACATATAAATTCACACTGAGGTATGACGTCACAATTAAGAGATATAAATGTAAAGTCAAACTGCGAGATATAAAGTCATAATTATTCACTTTTAATTTTTTTCCTACTTCCAAAACTATTGAGTGCCTAAAAACAAAATCAGATTTACAGTAAAACTTCATATCCAAATCCAACTAGGCCTTTTTGTAAACTGCATAGCAGACTGGGAGCTTGTAAACACAAATTTGTTTCCCATCAGACTGATAAAAACCTCAACTCACTGACTCCAGGAAATTGCATAAAGCTAGCTAATCAGATTGGAGATGGTCATTTTGAGAAAACTTCTAATTTTTTGTTCAATAATGTACGCGTCATACAGCCCATGTGTATGCAGTGTGAAGCTGAGACTAGTTGAATGGAAAACATTTTGCTTTGTCATTATATTAATCAACAATTCCCAATAAAACAAAAGATGGGACTGTTCTCAATACTGTAATGCACTTCTTGTTTTTGTTGTAGTAAACTAACAGTCCTCTGTTTGGCATAATTGGTTTCCTGATGCTTTGGCACAGTTGTTCTGCAGGAACACAATGTCCAGACTACTGCTATGGTGGAGGAAGTCATTATGTCATCAGAACCCATCAAATCTAGGTGAGGGCTTCATCTCGTCTCCTTAGCATGTACTAGTTTGTGCAAGTCTATCTGACCTCATTCTCACTAACAGAGAGGTTGATATACTGAAACTACTTTACTAATGTGATAGAACTGGCATTAAAGGTTGTATTTGGAAAACTACAAATGTCTGTTCTGGAGGGGAAAGTGTTTGGATATAAACAACAGCAGAGCATTATGCATCGTAACATGAATGAGTGTATAAATCAACTTCTCTTTTTCTTTTATCATTGTATGCAGGCAGAGATTTTTTTAAAGGAGTCATGACATGAGTACGACTGGTATGGTGCCCCGAGTTTGAACTTCCAAAATGCAGTTTAAATGCAGCTTCAAACGATCCCAAATGCGGTTGATCCCAACCGTGGAAGAAGGGTCTTATCTAGCGAAACAATTGGTTATTTTCATTTTAAAAAATACAATTCAAATACTTTTTAATCTCAAACGCTCATCTTGTCTTGCTCTGCCTGAACTCTGTGTATTCTGTTTCAAGACAGTTAGGGTATGTCGAAAAAATCGTAGTTTCTCGTTCAACTTCAAAAAACATTTCAAAATCATCCTACATTGCTGCAGAAATAACGACCCCAGTCTTTGCAAAGTGAACATGCAAAGAAGATCAAACACCCTCAACAAAAAAGGTAAAACAGCGATATAGGAATGATTTTAAGTTGAGGGAGAACATGAGACAGGAGTTTTTCGACATACCCTAACTGTCATGAACCGGAAAAAAACTGAGTTCAGGCAGAGCAAGGCAAGACAAGAGATTGACATTAAAGAGTATAAAAATTGTATTATTTTTATGAAAATAATCGATCGTTTTGCTAGAAAAGACCTTTTTTCCTCGGCTGGGATCGTTTACAACCACATTTGGGATCATTTATAATCATATCTGGGATCGTTTGAAGCCGCATTTAAACTGCATTTTGGAAGTTCAAACTCGGGGCACCACAGAAGTTCACTATATAGAGAAAAATGCTGAAATGTTTTCCTCAAAAAAAAAGAAAGACATGAACATCTTGGATGACATGGGGGTGAGTACATCATCTGTAATTTTTTGTTCTAGAAGTGGACTTCTCCTTTAACGGCTTAACACCTGATTACGCTGAACGAGAGTACCACGGCGTGTCAAAAACAAACAGAAAATACAATCCTGCCACTATCTTATCTACACTGGATACAGTATACAGATGTGCAGTCACTTTCTGACTCAGTCCACATGCTTGAATCTGTCAATAGGACAAAAGGAGTGAAAGGACGTTCGCTTTGACACGTTTGGTTTAAAAAGCTTGTTCGCGTCTTTATAGAGATATCAGAAGGATCCCAGTGTAAGGAACAAGTGGATAGTTTATTTTTAATGCCATCCCAGATTGTGTCTGAGGATTGATCGGAGCACTTTGTTTTGTAAATGAGGCACAGTGTCATGAAGAGTTCACAAAGAAACATTTGTTGAAAGATGAAGCGGTACTAGATCTGTCTGCAGCTGCATCACAAACTGTAAGTAAATGATTTCATCATGTTGTAAAACACTCAAATGCAATAGCGAGGGGGCAGGGCATTGTTACAACTTCCTATACAATGACGTTAGCCAGTGAATTCTTAAAGGACCCGCCCCTTAAAACAGGTCGTTTTAGACAGAGGGTCAGAATGAGGGTTGAAAATAATCATTTTTCCACATATTTATTTATTTGTGAAACAAAAAAACAAAAAAACAAAACTTCATTAACAATTAAAACTCAAGAAACATATTTTTTTTAAAAATGACCCCTTTAATGTTTTTGAAAGGAGTCTGTAATGCTCACCAAAGCTGCATTTATTTAATCAAAAATACAGTAAAAACAGTAATATTATCAAATATTTGGGGGAATTTAAATCCATTATAACATATTTTAAAATGTAATTTATTCCTGTGATGGCAAAGCTAAATTTTCAGCATCATTACTCCAGTCTTCATTGTTACATTGTTCTTCAGAAATCACTCTAATATGCTGGTTTGATGTTCCAGATTATTCCAAATATTATCAATGTTGGTGTTTAATTGTTTCCGGATTCTTTGATGAATTAAAAGTTAAAACGATCATTTTTTTTAATAGAAATCTTTTGTTTATACTGTCACTTTTGAACAACTTATGCATCCTTGCGCAACAAAAATACATATATTTTTAAAAATCTTAAATGACACCAAAATTATGAATGGTAGTATAAATCACAAAAAACAGGAAAAATGCTCACATTAACATCATTTGCATAAACTTATCTTTTTCGAGTTGCTGGAAAGGCACATATCGTGTTGCACAATGAAAATGATATCACTGAAAATCAACTATAATTGAAAATAAATGAAATTCGGATGCTTTGTCACTGCAAACATCTATCAGTATGAATGCACCTTTAGGATACAGGTAACAAATCAGAGAATTTCACCCAAATAGGACAGAAGAAAAATACTTTTTTTATTAAATGTGTCACAAAGTTTCTCTTTAGTTTTTCCTTTTAACACGCCGTTGTTTATTCCTGTGAAGACGCACTGCTGCTGTTGCTGCCCCCAGAAGTGGGTCAGGGTGGCACGGTTGACTGGATCTGTGAATGAAGATCCCTCTAATGTTAATCTCTGTGCTTTCTTGCCCCTCTCTGACCTTATCTCTGTCTCTAATGCTTATGCATATCCTTAATCCACAGCTTTAACTGTGCTTTTAACTGTGGTAAGCATCACTGTTATTATGGACCTCAGTCAGGGTAGATGCATTTCATTTGAGGCGAATGAAAAGCTGGGGAACAGAAGTACATTCTTAAAAAACAAAGGTTCTTCATTGGCATCTATGGTTCATGAAGAACCTTTAACACTGCATTTTTACTTTCCAACGCACAAAAGCTTCATGCTGGAAAAAAGTTCTTTAAATTTGTTCTTTTAAAAAAAAATTATTCTTTTAAAAAGAAAAGCTATATGTCTATACCATATATATATTAGGTCATTCATCTTTTTTGACCTTTATGCACATTTGGAACAACTGTGTGCATTAACATCTATATAGAAACCACAGCACACACACACAACGTCTCAGTACATGTCCTCAAGAATAGTTCCCTCAGTAGAAGCACACACTCGGATTTAGGCATACATGCCACTAATTAAGATCTTAATCTGAGAGGATGTGGAGGGCAAGTTTCATGAGGACAACACACATACACAAAATGTTTGAGAAAGTGCACAAAGCTCCTCTAAGGAAAAACGTTCAAAATGGAGAAATGCAAATATGCAAGCGTGTCATTATGGATCCCCTGGGTCTAGACGGAACCATTTTCTTTTACATTAATGGTAGGTGACATTTAATGATCTACAAGAAAAGTGTTTTTAGTACCAGTGGCTCTGGAGTGGGCGTTTATGCCGTTTTCGTCATTCATAATGACTTTGGGTGAGAAAATGGACTTTATGTAATTGTCTGGGATTCTGGGTAAATGATAATTTATCAATGGACGTCAAAATTACTTCCATCCACCTTTATAAAAAGGAAGATCATGGCTTTGGTAAATGATTTAGGGCCTGTGACGCAGGTACTCTAGTTAAGCTGTTAACCCTCTATAGTACGCAATGGTCTAACAAAGGAATATTTTTAACAAATGGCAGGAGTACTTTACCTGCCTGACTGCATTGTGTAAAATGTACAGTTTAGTGGAGGTGGGATAATGGTATGGGGCGGTTTTTCAGGACTCTCACTTTCAGTGAAGAGAAACTTTAATGCTTCAGCAAATCAAAATATTTTGGACAATGCTACGCGCTTCTAACTTTGTGGGAACAGTTTGGGAATGACTATGGCCCAGTGCACAAAGCAAGGTCCATAAAAACATGGTTGGATGAGTTTGGTGTAGAAGAACTTGACAGAGCCCTGACCTCAACCCCATCCAACACCTTTGAGATGAACTGGAACGGAGATTGCAAGCCAGAACCTCTCATCCAACATCAGTGCCTGACCTCACAAATGCTCTACTGGAAGACAAAAATTCCACAAAAACACCCCAAAACCAACTCCACTCTATATTAATGTCTATGTATTTACAGAGTTAAAGTGATTCACCCAAAGTTTACCCAAAAAAGTAAAGTCTGTTATTAATTACTCACCCTCATGTCATTTATGTCGTCTTCGGAAAACAAATTAAGATATTTTTGATGAAATCCGAGAGCATTCTGACCCACAGACAGCAACGCAACTGACACGTTCAGGGTCCAAGCTACGAGAATACATTTTGTGTGCAAAGAAAAATGAAATAACGACTTCATTCAACAATTTCTTCTCTTCTGTGTTAGCCTCGCTGTGCGTTCATGAGAGTACACAACACATGCATGGAAAAAAAAAAATAAAATCAAGGAGAGAAAATCAAATGTTATCTGACTTAAAAATTGCATATTATTGGTTGCTTTAAAGGCTACTTTTATAATTATAACAATGCAATTTGTAGTTGTTTTTCTTAGGCATTAGTTCACTCCCAGATTTAAAAATTTCCTAATAATTTACTCACCCCTATGTGATCCAAGATGTTCATGTCTTTCTGTCTTCAGTCGCAAAGAAATTAAGGTTTCTGAGGAAAACATTTCAGCATTTTTCTTCATATAATGGACTTCATTGGTGGCTAACGGGTTACAGGTCCAAATGGCAGTTACAATGCAGCATCAAAGGGCTCTACACGATCCTAGCCAATGAATAAGGGTATCATCTAGAAAAATGACCGATCATTTTCTTAAAACGATAACAATGTATATAATTTTTAACCACAAATGCTCATCTTGCACCAGGCCGACCTCACGCATTACACAGTATTAAAGTGAATGTGCAAAGAAAGTCAAACGGCCTTTTAAAAAAAAAAGCTAAAACAATAATGTTGGACGATTTTGAAGTTGGAGGAGAAAATGAGTTTTTCGCCCTAGCCTACCTTTTTGAACCAAAGTACACAGACGAAGAACTAACCGCACATGACATGCATTACAGAGCTAGTGCAAAATGAGTGGTTATAAAGTATATAAATGTTTTTTTACCAATTGTTTCGCTAGATAAGACCCTTATTCCTCGGCTGGGATTGTGTAGAGCCCTTTGAACCTGCACTGAAACTGCAATTTGGACCTTCAACCCATTGGCCACCATTGAAGTCCACTATATTGAGAAAAATCCTGGAATGTTTTCCTCAAAAACCTTAATTTCTTTGTGACTGAAGAGAGCAATATATCTTGGATCACATGGGTGAGTAAATTATCAGAAAAATTTTTATTCTGAAAGTGAACTTCTTCTTTAAAGGAGAACTCCACTTCCAGAACAACAATTTACAAATAATTTACTAACCCCCTTGTCATCCAAGATGGTTATGTCAAGAAATTATGTTTTTTGAGGAAAACATTTCAGCATTTTGTGTTATGGTGCCCCGATTTTGAACTTCCAAAATGTAGTTTAAATGCGGCTTCAAACGATCCCAAATGCAGTTGTAAACAATCCCAGCCGAGAAAGAAGGGTCTTATCTAGCGTAACGATCGGTTATTTTAATAAAAATAATACAATTTATGTACTTTTTAATGCCAAACGCTCGTCTTGTCTTACTCTGCCTGGACTGTTTT
The DNA here is from genome assembly GCA_019740295.1 of Labeo calbasu. NCBI lineage: Eukaryota > Metazoa > Chordata > Actinopteri > Cypriniformes > Cyprinidae > Labeo > Labeo calbasu. The sequence continues at coordinate 25,372 of JAHKKF010471313.1, read as the reverse complement.
TGTTTCGATTCATGACAGTTAGGGTATGTCGAAACACTCCCATCTCATGTTCTCCCTCAACTTCAAAATCGTTGCTGTTTTACCTTTTTTGTTAAGGGTGTTTGATATTCTTTGCATTGTCACATTGCAAAGACTGGGTTGGAACTTCTGCAGTGATGTAGGATGATTTTGAAATGATTTTTGAAGTTGATGGAGAAAATACGATTGGAGTTTTTAGACATACCCTAACTGTCTTGAGCCAGAATACACAGAGCTCAGGGAGAGAAAGGCAAGATGAGCGTTTGAGATTAAAAGTATTTAAATTGTATTTTTTTAATAAAAATAAATGATAGTTTTGCTACATAAGACCCTTCTTCCTCGGCTGGGATCGTTTACAAATGCATCTGGGATCGTTTGAAGCCGCATTTAAACTGCCTTTTAGAAGTTCAAAATCGAGGCACCATATCCATCCATTATATGGAGGAAAATGCAGAAATGTTTTACTCAAAAAAAAACAATTTCTTTACGACTGACGAAAGAAAGACATGAACATCTTGGATGACAAGGGGGTGAGTACATTTTATGTGAATCTTTGTTTTGGAAGTGGACTTCTCCTTTAATAGCAAGAAAAAGAAGAAAAAAAGTATGCCATATGTCAAATCCATACCATATTGGGTTAATAGGTATTATTTTTTTTACCTGCAGGCACACAGGTAAGAGAGACAATTGTGAGGCCCACACATGCTCATGTTTCAGCACCTACAATCTATAGGCTTTCAGGAAGCAGGTCTATTGTTTACAGTAATGTGACATTTGACACAATGCTGTGGTGTTCATGTGATGGCCTGTGCTCTGCTGATGTGTGCAATGAGTGTATATATACAATGCCATTGCTGTATTGATGGGCGGACAATGTTTCATTGATCGTTTTTGCGGTGACCTTCAGCTCTATCTGCTGACAGTGTTGGTCGTTGGCCTGGACGAGTGCACGCATACACTTGTGTACGTTCCACTACCACAAACCCATAGGAAACACTTTTTCAAGACTTAATGGTACTGGTAATTCTTAGCAGTTTCTTTAAAAGTGTTAAAAGTATAGGACTTTAATAGAAGTATAAAATTAACGTGACTGGCATAATTCAGATAAATTGTTCTTGGAAGAATGTGACATATGAATGTGAGTTCATATTTAAATCTGACTTTTTATTAACTTTGTGAGTATGAGATTATTGAAAGAATACTGAATCTAAGAAATATGAGACTTCTAGGGATATTTCAACCAAAATACACATTCTGTCATTATTTACTCACCCTCATGTTGTTCAAAACCTGTATGACTTGCTTCTTTTGGTTTGTTTGTCACAGAAAGCTATGAGATCACTTCAAATGATGTGGATCAACAAATCGTCCCCATGTAACGTTTCCTATGGAAATGCAAACAACAAGTAACTAGTCATACGTTTCTTCTGTCTTCTTACCCAACAAGGTCAGTGATGTAACACACTACAAGAAAAATAATCACAATGGACTGAGCTTGTGCCAAAAAAAAATCAATTTCCTTTCCAGTAAAACAACACTAGGACAAAGGGGGAAAATCAGGAAGAATAGATCATGTTATGATAACATTTTTATTTTCTGTCTGTCAAAAACATTACCACATAAACCAGACAGTGTTATAAAAACAAAACTATTCTCTCTTTGTTCTTAGAGAACCTGCTTTAAAATTCTATGACCACTGTGAGAAAGGGAAGTGAAAAGCAGAAAAAAACAACTGTGACGTCAGAGCAGCAAACAATGTGACACTGGTGTCTAATCACAGGACGTCTTAGCAGGGACATTTTAGTGCAACTGTGTCATCAAAATACGCATGAGTGCTGTTTAGAGCGCTGTCAAAACCACATGTAGTCTCTTTTCTGGTACTGTTATGATATTCTGGGTTTAGTATCACTTCAGCTACATTTACAGGATTCATGACATGGTGTCAATTATCTGGGAAAATAATTTCAACTTGTCCCTCAGTTTGAAAAAAAGCATGACATTTTTATTTTATTAAAGCACTTTTTTTTTTCAATAAAAATGTTTGATAATTGAGCTGTGGAGTAGTCTAATTTGGCTTTTTGAAACTATAAAACAGTAGGTGTATGAACTTCTGGTGAAGACTAATGGGTTCTGCTGACAAAAAGGTTTAGCAACCCCTTTTGGGTAAGGCATTGTGCATGAATAAATGTTAAACTAAATTCAAGCAGTGTCTCAAAATTACAGCCAACACATTATGTGTGTTAAAAGGTGTGTGTGGTAGAATTTCTTATATCTTGTCTGTGTTGTCTGTGTGAAGTCATATTTAATCTTTAAAATCAGAAGAACATAACTGGAATAGTTACCTTTAGGACAGCGATAACAAGATTCTGTAACTGAACTCATCACAACCCCAACAGTATTTTCAGTTAACCTCTTTTTGTGAACAGAACCGTACTGGAGAACTAGTTGTGTCAACTAAATAAACAAATAAACAAAAGCTGTACCTTTTATATTAGCCGAATCGTACATTTTAAGGAATAACTGACGACAGGCCTTTGAATTACTAGCAAGATAACGCACCTCCGAGGTTGTGATGCGGCCACGACGCGAGTTTTATTATTCCGCTATTTTTACAACAATCCAACGGAGTCAATTATCCCGTTTGTACTACGGTTACCACAACTTAAAACGATGTATTTCAAGACATTTTGTCAGGGATTTGTTCTTAAAACGCTCTTTTGACTAGGACTAATATCCTACGCGTCTCATCTCCAGCCTCTGTTGCTACTTTCACAACTCCATTTTAGCGCTAGTAACTGGTTCCTGGGACTCTATGTTAATAATGCAAGTATTAATGTAATCTAATGCAGTTATTAGATACATACAGAGAAAGAAGGAGAGATTAAGCGTGTGTGAATTACCTGAGTCTTGCATCCCTCAATGGTGTGGGGCAACAAAGTCTCTAAAAATAGCGAAACTAACGTTATATAAGGTCATCTGCTTTAAGAATAGCGACGTTAAATGTCATGTAGCGTTTCAGCTGCTAAACTATTTTAATGATAAAATCGCGGGGTAAACGCTGGTAACTAGTTTATGTGCACGTGTAGGCCTTTTTCCACGTGTGCGCGTTTGTAGGAGAGCCAGCGGGAAAAATAAAGCGTAATGTTGTGTGGAAAAATGCTGAGATAGTTTAACATTTGTATCATGTTATTTCTTTGATTTATTATGGTTAGTTTGTTAGTTCTTTAGCTGTTGTTGTAGGCTGTCAGGAATATAAATACTTGGCTCAGCGATTTGGAACTGTAATGCGGCCTTTACAAGACCTGCCAGGAACTACTTTAGCAGTGAGTTTCCTGAAAAATAATAAAGTGACGAACGTTTGTTAGCCAATCAGATTCAAGCATGGGGATTGCACATATCCACTTATTGTTGCCATAAGAGTGGGTGCCACAGTTTGTAAATTTTATGGGTCTGGCTTCTGGTCTCATCTGGTCCAGCTATTTTTAGATACAAAACAGCTTGTTTTACTGCTTGATATTGCAAATTGGTGTGTTGTACCATATTATTTTAATGTATTATCTTAATTATGAGCACACTGATTGTAAAGCAAACAGTTTTACCGTTTACTGCACGTTGTGATTCGTTTCATTATTTCCCTATAGCATTATATTCCCTATTACTTCCACGTTAAATAATAAGATGGATAAATATAAGTATTTGGTGAGGTAGTTTGGAATTGTAATGTGGTCAAGACCTGTCTGGAACTCCTTTAGCCATGAGTTTAGTCCCCAGGATTTAGATAACTTTGCAGTCAAACCGTTAAAAAAAGTTTGATTACGAAACATTAGCTCCATATGTCTGATTTAATAATCTAAATTCTTTAAGATGTGCATTGCGATAAACAACATTTCTATTGTAACTGATGCAGTCACGTGCTTTAACTGACTGGACCACGAAACCAGTCTTAAAGGAGAAGTCCACTTCCAAAACAAAGATTCACATATAATGTACTCACCCCCTTGTCATCCAAGATGTTCATGTCTTTCTTCAGTCATAAAGAAATTATGTTTTTTAGGAAAACATTTCAGGATTTTTCTCCATATAATGGACTGGTTGGTGCCCCGATTTTGAACTTCTAAAAGGCAGTTTAAATGTGGTTGTAAACGATCCCATCCGAGGAAGAAGGGTCTTGGCTGGGATCGTTTACAACCACATTTGCCAAAGCAATTGCCAAAAATACATTGTATGGGTCAAAATTTAAGATTTTTGTTTTATGCCAAAAATCATTAGGATATTAATTAAAGATCACGTTCCATGAAGATATTTTGTACATTTCCTACTGTAAATATGTCAAAACTTTTTAATTAGTAATATGCATTGCTAAGAACTTAATTTGGACAACTTTAAAGGTGATTTTCTCAATATTTTGATATTTTTGCACTCTCAGATTCCAGATATTCAAATAGTTGTATCTCGGCCAAATATTGTCCTATCATAACAAACCATACATCAATGGAAAGATTATTTATTCAGCTTCAGATTATGTATAAATCTCAATTTTGAAAACTAGACCTTTATGACTGGTTTTGTGGTCCAGGGTCACATTCATGAAGTTGCGTGAATGTTTTTTTTTTTTTTTTTTTGCCCCTAAGTTCTAAAATTGCAGTCTCTACTGGAAATTTTTGGGGCATTATTTTGGTTTTTGAAGGCTACCATGGAAACTGCACAAATATGATTTTCACAGAGCAAAATCTGGTAACCCAAAACCAGAAGTTATCTACCAAAAAAATGTTGTCTTCAGGATTTAGATAACTTTGTAGTCAAATAATAAACATTTTTACAAAAAAAGAAAAGTTCCATTAGCCCCACATGTCTGATTCAATATTCTACATCTTTAAGATGTGCATTGCGATAAACAACATTTCTAAATTTCTATGGTAACTGATGCAGTCAGGTGCTTTAAATCAGAATATCTGTTCACAAACAAGTGAAGGAGACAGTCAAGTTCCTCACATTTGTGACCCTGGACCAGTCTTAAGTAGCATGGGTATATTTGTAGCAATAGCCAAAAATACATTGTATGGGTCAAAATGTTCAATTTTTCTTTTATGCCAAAAATCATTAGGATATTAAGTAAATATCATGTTCCATGAAGATATTTTGTACATTTTTTACCATAAATATGTGAAAACTTAATTTTTGATTAGTAATATGCATTGCTAAGAACTTCATTTGGACAACTTTAAAGGTGATTTTCTCAATATTTTGATTTTTTTTGCACTCTCAGATTCCAGATATTCAAATAGTCGTATCTCGGCCAAATATTGTCCTATCATAACAAACCATACATCAATGGAAAGCTTATTTATTCAGCTTCAGATTATGTATAAATCTCAATTTTGAAAACTTGACCATTATGACTGGTTTTGTGGTCCAGGGTCACATTTATGAACTTGCGTAAATGTTTTTTTTTTGTTTTTTGTTTTGTTTCTACTGGAAATTTTTGGGGCATCATTTTGGTTTTTGAAGGCTACCATGGAAACTGCACAAATATGATTTTTACAGAGCAAAATCTGGTAACCCAAAACCAGAAGTTATCTACCAAGAAATGTAGTCTTCAGGATTTAGATAACTTTGCAGTCAAATAATAAACATTTTTACAAAAAAAGAAAAGTTCCATTAGCTCCACATGTCTGATTCAGTATTCAAAATCTTTAAGATATGCATTGCGATAAACAACATTTCTAAATTTCTATGGTAACTGATGCCGTCAGGTGCTTTAAATCAGAATATCTGTTCACAAACAAATGAAGGAGACAGCCAAGTTCCTCACATTTATGAACTTACGTGAATGTTTTTTTGCCCCGGAGCTCTAGAATTGCAGTCCCTACTGGATTACCTCAAATTTTTTGGCCATTATTTTGGTTTTTGGAGGTTACCATGGAAACAGCACACTGTGTGTAGCAAGGCAACCCAACCTAATGGTTGCTTTTTCTTGATGATAAGCCAGTGTAGCTAATGCTGCCGGTAGACTAGAACTAATCAAATCATGATCTCTGACGAGGTTATATAGAGCTGCTATATTCATTTTTTTCAAATTCCACCTTCTCACCCTCACTTCACTAAGCTCTTTGCTCTATTTGTCGGTGCCAGGAAAAGCATCTTTCTTTTAGCCGCATAATAATTATGCATTAGAGTGCATGTTAATGCGTGTGTGTGTGTTCGCACACGGTCCTTACAATAAATCATTCAAAGCTGAAATTGGAAACTGGGAGATCATGTCACACCTGGTACACAGAGACACAAAAGTCTCTCACACGCACAAAGAACGAGGCCTAATTTCATTTCAAAGTGAACACGCTTTAAAACAATGAAAACAGACCTAGAACGTGTACGGATTAAACGTTTACTTGCAAAACAGGTGCATTAAGCTATTGTTTTGATCAAGCTAACCATGCAACTCTTTACCTGTCTTTATTTAAAGACTGGCAAGTCTGTTAGTCAGTAACTAAAAACACTTAAACGGCCTCTAAGCCACACAGCAATAAAGCGCCAGTCGCTAGGAAACCACAGAATATTCTTAGTACAAAAAAGGGAGTGAGAGGTTGAATGTCCTCAGTGGCGAGGGAGAGAAAATCACATCTTATCTGGTTTAACCAGACACCTTATCCAATGGCCATCGCTGTTCTTTGTTCCCCAATCTGGAGTCAAGCCAACCGTTGATATAACAAAGGCGACCTACAGACCTCTTATGCCTGCGCTCTTCATTAGTGTGTCACTTGGCCATATTTACGCACTTAATAGATGCCACGTTTGGCTGTTAACTGAATTTTTCCGCTATGAACACAGCCTAAGTTAATAGAATGGGTTACGTGATGACATAGCAGATCCATTGTCAAATGTCTGGACTCTTGCCATGTTTTGTCTTGACACACAAGTTAGCAGACATTGTGTCGGACATTAAAATTTGATGTTTAGTCAACCTTGAACTTTCCGAGCAAAACCTTTCTTGAAGATAAAAGGATAGAAAACACCCAAACAGAAAGAGAGAAGTTCTGTTTTCACACGATAAGAGATGTATTGATATTAACCATGCTTCAAAACACACTGGCTTTTGAATGTTATGTGCGTGTTTTGTACTGATACCGGGCCAAAATGTACCTGGGTGGTTTTGCATGATTTGCTCTCGCCACAGGCCTGAATCTGTTTAAATTTTCCATTGTGAATGCGCTTGCTTAGAAGATGATCTGTTGGTGTTTTTCTGTTGCAAAAGAACCAAAATGGCTTTAGCAAGTATATGCAAAGATACGGTGACTCGAGGGACTCGAGTTTGCATATACAGCAGAAAAGGAGTGGTAGTGCTCACTTTAGTGGTGGATCCCTTAATTGCAGAATAAAATTGTACATTTTAAACTTAATCACTCACAATCATCTTTCCGCATGCTTATTATATTAGCCAGCAGGTCTAAATTGGTCTATGTTGAACACAGACTGTATAGTCTACACTGACTGATTGCTGTTTCAGGTCAGTGAATCAGGTCAATGGACTTTGTCGAAGATGAATATTAAAACTCTGCATTACTGGTCTGACTAAACATCATTAAATACTTTATTCTACTTCATATAATGTTTACCTTTTAGAATATATTCAGTAGATGAAACATACCTTGACTTGAAAAGAATATTAAAGCAGTTCAGTATAACCATCTCTATCAACATCAATGGCATGTTTTTGTTTACTACAGAACATATTTTGGTGCCTAAATTTATAAAAACAGAAATGATTTAAACATTGTTCTCAATAAATGTTTAAAATATGAAAGTTTCATACCGTACAACCATAGCACTAATTATATTTGTTAGTATAAGACTGCGTGAATCCGGTTTTTCCAGATTTCTTTAATTCATGACATGACAAAAATATTAAACATGGCAACTTTCAAATCAAATGTGAAGGGATTTCAAAAACTATAATAACAGTGCTGTACACATAGTTAACTAAAACTGAAACCATAAAAAAACTGTCACTTGAAATACAATATTTTAATGGATGATAGATAGAAATATACAGTTAAGTTCAAAAGTTTACATACACCTTGCAGAATCTGCAAAATGTTAATTGTTTTACCAAAATCATACAAAATGCATGTCATTTTTTATTTAGTACTGACCTGAATAAGAGTCTGAATTATAACTGATTTTTTTTCCTGTTTAGTGATAGTTGTTCATGAGTCCCTTGTTAGTCCTGAACAGTTCAACTGTCCGCTGTTCTTCACAAAAATCCTTCAGGTCTGAAAAAATCCTTTGGTTTTCAGCATTTTTGTGTATTTGAACCCTTTACAACAATGACTGTATGATATTGAGATCCATCTTTTCACACTGAGGACAACTGAGGGACTCACATACAGACGGTTCAAATGCGTACTGATGCTTTAGAAGTAAACAGAATGCATTAAGAGCCGGGGGGTGAATACTTTCGAAAGAATGAAGTGGTGTAATTTTTTTTTTTGACCTAAATATTATATTTTTTTCAAGTAGTACTGCCCTTCAGAAGCTACAGAAAATACACACATGTTTCCCAGAAGACAAAATAAGTTCAGTTTACCCTGAGCTTCAAATTCAAAAAGTTTTCACCCCCCGCTCTTAATGCATTGGGTTTCCTTCTGGAACATCAGAGCATTTTGAACCTTCTGTAATAATTGCATACGAGTCCCTCAGTTGTCCTCAGTGTGAAAAGATGGATCTCAAAATCATACAGTCATTGTTGGAAAAGGTTCCAATAGACTAAAATGCTGAAAAACCAAAGAATTTGTGGAACTGAAGGATTTTTTTCCTTCTTCTGTGAATCATTCAGGTATCAACACACTATTAAGAATCGAGCATATTTTTTGAACGAGGTCATTTTTATGAATTCAACTATTATTTTCTCTTGTGGACTATATTTAAACATCCTTTATGTGAATTATCTTGTTCAGGTCAGTACTAAATAAAAAAAACAACATGTATTTTTTTTGTACGATCCCTCTTATTTTAGTAAAATAATTAACATTTTACAGATGTAAGGTGTATGTAAACTTCTGACCTCAGCTGTACAGATAGATAGATAAGTAAAGGTAGATATAGCTACATAAACTTGTTTTATTTCAGCTAGTTGCAAAGGCAACATTTCTCATTTTCATAGTTTAAATACTGCAATAACTAAAACTAAATCTAATAACTAAATAACTAAATAACCAAAACTAAAAGAAATAACTATATAGACATGTTTAAAGAAAACACAATATAAAACTAAAAACTCAAATTAGTTTAGTTTAATATTATTATAGTTTAATAAAAATTATGATAATATCTAAACCATACTAAAAACAACACTAGCATACAGCACTAATTTAACTTTTTTAAACGTAAAATTAGGAAAAAAACTTCAATGCTTTCAGTTCTTCCAATAAGCTAGTTGCCCACAGCATTTATAAACTTAATTTATGCTACTAGAATATTCCAAGTTAAATTAAACTGAAGGTTTATTATTTAATAATCTGCAAGATGTATAAATCTAGACCTTTGTGATATCAGATATTGCAGCATTATGTCAGCAATACTCCGGTGCCAATATGAAATGAGAATCAGAAGTGATTAAAGCTCTTGCTAACGTTTCTGACACTGCATGGCTTTCATGCCACGACTTTTGAATTTTAATCCAGCGCGCACAGTGGGTGAGTGTCAAAAGACCAAAAACAGTCCAGTGAAGGTGTTTGATCAACAGGAGAATAAAGTCCCGGAACAGAAATGAATACAGACAAGTAGAACCGACTAGTAAACGTAATGCAAAAACTGCTTTTTGATCAGGACAGCTGAAGGATATGATATGAGTGATTCTAATTTAATTTCTTTTTAAAGAAACATCCAACAAAACCACAATACCATTTAAGCTTTATTGTGATATCTGAATAGTTTACAATACAGTGAAAACAGACAAATGTGACTTTTCTTTACTAGGACAGAATGCAAAGCAACGTAATCAAGTAAAAAGAAGAAAAAAGCTTTTTTGCATCGAAGAAGAAATAAAGAACAAAGAAAGAAAACCAGGCACGACTTAATATAGCCATTATAAATACAACATGCTTTAGACCTTATATTTTAACAGTCCTAAGAAAATAACTCCGCAAACTTATACAATCGTTTCCTTTGCATACCACTGTTGCCTTAAATTAGATGTCGTCTGAATGGCAAATCTCAGATTAACAGCTCTAGAAAGGTTTGAAACCAGTGTCACCAAAAGTAAACAGCAATAAAGGGAAGTAAACAATTTTTTCTACTGCCAATATCAGAAACACCTTAATATGTTGCTGTAAAAGACAAATCACAGTTCAAAAAAACTCGATTTTTGGTTTGACCAAGTGATTTATAGTAAAAATGTTTCTAAGAGTGACGTCTTATTTTTTTTGGTGGACACTAACAGTGACACTGGATCTATTTCTGCTTCTGAAAATCTTAGGGAAAGCTGTTTTTTTTGTAAAACGGTCTGGGTCGGTGTTTCTATTGTGAAATTTCGGCAGGTGAATCCAGCTCACCGCTGACCATGATGCTAAAACACGACCAGCAGACATTCTGCTATTAGCCTTTTAACAGGAAACTATCAAAAAAAAAAAAAAAAAATCAACTTTAATATTAAAGAAAAAACAAAAAATACAAAGCTCATTATCATCAAGCTAAGAGAGCACACATCAAAACACGCTGTGAGACAGCAAAAGAAGTGTCATAAAGGAAACAGCACAGAGGAACTAGTGAATAACAGCAAAAACGGCTACAAATAAAGTGAGGGAAGTCAGGGAACACGCATACATGCGTCCAAACACACACTCTCTCTCATCATTCACACACACATATATAAAGCCAGAGGTACAGTGAACAAAAGTGCTTCAAGTCGGGGAAGTAGAGAAACTAACCCAGTAGAAATATGTATAAAACCTTAAATATGTTACTTTATGTACAAAAACTGTGTGAGAGGGACAATGTATTGTCTGTAACTCTGTATCATCTTTCAAGTAAGATATTTTTACAACTATTTTGTTTGCATTGTCTTTGACTGATTCGAAGGTCACGTGACCGGACTGACCTTATCGGCGGCGAACGCTGTAACTGAGGGTTCGCCACTCGTTCTACTATTGCCCTCCATCCCACCCAAACCTCGATATTTATCTGTACGATTCGATATATATATATATATATTTATAATAATATTCAATAAAAATCTACATTAAATGCCCCTCTTAACCTCTACAGGAAGCAAGCTCCGCCCCCTCCCGTTCTAACTGCCCCACCCCCTTTTATAAACCACCGTTTCATAACATCTCTACCTTTGACATAGAACTATGTAAAAATACTGGATTATATTATGCTTCGGTATAGACTTTCGAGTGGATAGAGGTTCTGTGAGGTTCGTTTCCAAGTTCGTGTCGTTTTCGAGTTCAATACGAAGCTCCAGCGGAGCGTGCTGGGTTCTCGGAGTCATGCGCCGCACAACACAGGAGAGGGATATTTTTTTCTTTCTATTTTTTTTTTTTTTTTTTTTTTTTAATCTTTTGAAGAGGCACAAGATTCATGCTGCTTAGAGGCAAAGATGTGGAGAAAAAGCTACAAAAGGAACGCATCCGCTCGCATGCTCTCAGACAGTCCGGGTAAAGTGCAGAAGGTTTAAAGTGAAAGCTCCGGATTGCATTTATCTCTATTAGCAGCAAAAGAATCGCGTGACGCCACACTGAACGGTGTCCGACTGTAAAATTCGAGACCTGCTTCTGATGCGCGAATCCAATTGGACGAATTACGAGCGTAGCGAACAGGTCTGCGGAAGGAAGCGAAAGCAGCAGATTTCGTGCGTTTGAAACTGGAGGGAGATGATCAGGCCAGCAACCACCCAACCCTGGAAATCATTCAAAGCATCTAATACAATCATTCGATTATAATCACTGAAAAAAAGGCCATAAAATGGACAGACTTTTGCCTCTAAACCCATGAACAAGGCCTCTGCAAAGTGCAAACAAAGTAACTGCATTCAAGTATGCCATAAACATAATGCGTAAAACACACTGAGCTAACATGCGTGCGCATGTCCAAACGTGGTTTAACACATAAATTACACATAGCAATGAACATACACATGATTGTAATATCAACAACAATAGTTTTGTAAAATCTTGTTGTCATTTGGCGTGAAGGGGGATGAAAACGTAACGCAAACGATGTTCCGAGGACACTAGTTTCAGTTTTCCCCAATGTCCAGTGCATCCAAACGGCTGTCGCTTGTCTTGTTTGTTTCTCTCGCCTATAGTACACTTGCAAAAATGGAACCTGCCACAAATGCCAACTGACAAAGACGCGTGTTTGCGTAATCTCACCGAAAGCACCAGAGACAACTAAAGCTCCTGTAGGGGTCAGACGCTACTGCTGTACCAGAGTGTCCCACGAATTGCACAGTGAAGTCATCCGAGGAAGAAAAACGCTTCGATTCGGAAACAAAACAGGTAAAACGCAAGGGAAACGCCATGCCGCTGCACCCACCCGAATCCCCAACCCCGTCTGAAGTATACTGCTACATAGCTTAACCCTGAAACCAACCCCGTCTCCTATAACGCTTGTCAATTGTATCTGTCGCTACCCCAACGTGAAAGGAAAGACAATCAGAACGGGCTTGACTCAGAGAAGGAGGAAAATGCTAACCGGTAACATCAGTCCACCAGGAAGGACTCCTGTTGCAAAGAAAGAACGCACACTAAAACGCACACCTCCCGCTTGTCGACTGAAAAAAGTGAGACTGTGTCTTCTGGATACTGTTAACAGCTTACGAGGAGCGGTTACACACGAGGAGGGCCGAGCACACCGAAACCAGGGGGCAGTCGAACAGGAAGGGAGAAGGTTCGGATCCCAAAGTGTTGACATGTACATCTCGGAAAAAGGTCCTAGAGAGTCTTTCAGTGACCGTAGATGTCTTTGATTTCGCTTTACGTCACTCTGCCTTTGAGTTTTGTGATGACCCGGTTGAGATGTCAGGATGTGTCATGGTCGACGGTGGCGTGTGTGTGCGCGCGTGTCTGTGCGTTTCTTTTTTTTTTGTTTGTGTACGTGTGCGTGTGGTGGTGTCACTCGGCAAAGTCCACGGCAGAGCAGCCCAAAGGTCACTGAGCGGAGAGGAAGTAGGTGAAGGTCACTCCCAGCCATTATCTTTGATCATGTGAGCCAGCTCGATGATGAACTTGCCTTCTTTGTATTTCTGACTGCTCTCGAATGCATGCTCCTGTGACAGAGACAAAAACGAACAAAACGTTAGGACTTGAAAACGTGCAGTGTTGACTACTGAAATAAGTTAAATAATATTTCTGTCTGCTTAATGGGATTGTTCACCCAGAAATTAAAATCCTGTCATCGTTTAATCACCTTCATGTCGTTCCAAACGCATAACACATTGGTTAATCTTCAAAATGCAAATTAACATATTTTTAATGAAAGCTGAGATGTTTGTGCACCTCCACTAAAATATTAGGTAACGAAAATATCAAAAGATCCAACAATGCTATAAAAGCATTTAAAAGAGTGGTTTAATCCAAAACATGTGGAGACATTTAGGCATTTTGGTTACCTGGACTATCAATAAAGGAACAAAACCTCTCAGTTTCTAATAAAAAAATATCTTAGATTGTGTTTTAAAGATTAACTAAAGTCTTATGGGCTTGTAAAGACATGAAGGTGAGGAAATGATGACTAAATTTTTCTAAAGTTTTTAGGTGAACTGTTCCTTTAACAATAGGATGAAAAATAGTATTTGTCCTGCTCTTAAAAGTTACGATACTGATATGCTCCGATCCAGGTTTGCTGTGCTTGTAGCAGGGCAGCACAAAAATTATAAATAAAGAATTGTACTGCAGTGTTTTTTTTCCAAATTGACAGAAAAACCTAGGACTAGTTTTTTCATCTTCTCAATCATTTAACAAATGATTCGATTGACAGCAGTGGTTCTAGAGGCAAAGTTCCAAAATGAGCAGTTCTATCGTATGATATGAATATCGTATGTGCGAAAAACTGCGCAATGTGCAATCGTTTACACCCTTGAAAAATGCGATATCGCCCCCAGTGGCCAATTTCTTTCAAATTTCTCACAGACCTTTGGGGCCATGAGTCAAACAGGCCCACCAAGTTTTGTTCCAATTGGCCTCCGCTAACCGTGTCTAATAGGTGCTCAAACTTCAATGGGAGCCATGTGTTTTTGAGATACGCAAATGTCCTTATAGACACTTGTGGCACTTTGGACCAAGACTGTGCTCAGCAAATTTTTATGTTGTCAAGACAAATGGTTGCATAGGTATAGCCATTTTTTCCCCTCTTACAGCGCCACCAAGTGGCCAAGCTCTGCGATTTTTGTCCTGCGACCTCAGATTGAGCTTTTACGTAAGTGTTCTGAGTTTGGCAGAGATATCTCAGGAGAAGTCCACTTCCAAAACAACAATTTACAAATAATTTACTCACCCCCTTGTCATCCAAGATGTTCATGTCTTTCTGTCTTCAGTCGTAAAGAAATTATGGTTTTTGAGGGAAGCATTTCAGGATTTTTCTTCATATAATGGACTTCAATTGTACCCCCGATTTTGAACTTCCAAAATGTAGTTTAAATGCAGCTTCAAAGGGCTCTAAACGATCCCAGCCAAGGAAGAAGGGTCTCATCTAGCAAAACGATCGGTCATTTTTTTTTTGAAACATAAAAATTTGTATACTTTTTAAGCACAAAAGCTCACATAGCACAGACTCTCGGATGAGCGTTCATGGGTCGTTCTTGAACGATTCGTTCATTTTGAACAAATCTTTAATGTGACTCGAAGAACAAGTCGTCTCGGGGAGTGATTCGTTCAGTCGCACTTGCGCAACATCCTATTAGGTTCTGTACTGGAATTAGTTCACCTTTTTCAAATCTTCAGGTTTTTCGAGTCATTCGTTCATCTTATGGGACTGTCACATGACGCTGATTTTGCTAAAATGAACAAAATGACTTGAAAAAAGATTCGTTCATTTTGCTGAACGAGACTCAACTTCCCAGATCCGAACTTCCCATCACTACTACGAATCAAGCCTAAGTTCATCGTCTGTGTACTCCGGCTAAAAAAGAGAGTATGGCGAAAAACTCCATCATATTTTCTCCTACAACTTCAGAATCGTCCGACATCGTTGTACCTTTTTGTTTGTAAACAGCGTTTCACTTACTTGCACTTTCCTACGTTCGGCATGACCTTTCGACATGATTCAATAGTACGTCATGAACACGCATACCAGAACCTGTGCTACACAAGCTTTTGTGCTTAAAAAGTATACACATTTTTATTTTCCGAATAAAATGACAGATAGCTACGCTAGATAAGACCCTTCTTCTTAGGCTGGGATCATTTAGAGCCCTTTGAAGCTGCATTTAAACTACATTTTGGAAGTTCAAAATCGGTGGCACAATTAAAGTCCATTATATGAAGAAAAATCCTCAAAAACCATAATTTCTTTACGACTAAAGACAGAAAGACATGAACATCTTGGATGACAAGGGGGTGAGTAAATTATTTGTGAATTGTTGTTCTGGAAGTAGACTTCTCCTTTAAGATGGTCACGGTTGAAAATATTTTAAACCAAGAAAAGAGGAGATAAAAAGCTAGAATATGAGCTTTTTAATGTATTCTGGACAGGATAAGACTACAGCATGCTGAAATGATATAAAACTAGCTATTGCTTTAGTATGGTCAGCTTAACTAAAGTCTTTTTAACTGCTTTAGGCTGTCTGAATCTCCTCTCACACCTGTCCATTACTCATCTGACTTAAATCAGCCCACTAGAGCAGTGGTGTGTCATCATCCCTCTGGTTATAAACCCTACACTGCCAGCTTCAACTCAGTTGGCTTGAAATAAGAGCTGTTCCTGAGAGTTTCTCATCAGATGATGGTGAAAAGAGCTTTCGAAAACTGTTCTGTGATCAGAGTTTCAGAGTGGCTTGATTCTAGAGGCTCTGTAATCAAACATGTGGAGACCTGAAGACTAACAAGATTGAGTCATGAGTGTAAAATCCTTCTTAACCAATCCTGAGACACGATTAGAGCTCCGGTTTAATCGGGAAGAGAAACACCACATAAGACCTCAATAACTGCCATCTACAAAAACACACACAAACAATGTGACAGAATTTTATTTTATGATTAGCTTTAGGTGAAATGATTATTAGATTACAAAAAACTTTGAGTAATATATATACACAAATTAAAACTGCGTTCCAAAGCAGAGATTCATTAAATCTAGCTATTTTGTTCCCATTAACAAGCAATTAAGCAAGAAAATTTGGACAGGTTGGAATAGATGGCAAACATATTTTGCATTTTTATACTAAGTAGCTTATTACTGATCCAAATGAACATAAATCAGCATTAAACAATATTGCTGCTTTTTTACGTTTTTGCCTCTTATGCATATCAAGGCTGTATTGATTAATATATGTATTAATACATATATTATGAAATATTATAGAATTTAAAACAACAGTTTTCTATTTGAATACATTTTAAAATGTCATTTATTTTTGTGATGGCAAATCTGAATTTTTTTTTTAATCAATAATTGATTTAGAAATCTTTTGCACAACTATATATATATATATATATATATATATATATACACACACACACACACACACACACACACACATTAATCGTGATTAATTACATGCAAAATAAGTTCGAGTTTGCCTAATATGTGTGTGTACTGTGTAATTATTATGTATATATAAATACACACAAATTAATGTATATATTTAAGAGAAATATGTTATGAACAAAATATTTTTATTTATAAATAATATAAATTATAAAAAAAAATTATAATAAATACATATACATATAAATGTATACATGTGTTTGTATTTAAATATACAAAATGTGTTTGTATTTAAATATACAATAATAGTTACAGTACATACACATACATTAGGCAAACTCAAACTTTTATTTTTTTATGCAATTAATCGATTAATTATTTGACAGCTCTAATAAAAAAATATTAAGGAAAACGTCATATATGCTGAATGAAAGTATTTTTTTTTAATATTTCTTTATTGCCTATTTTCGTACTGTAGGTATATTCATGTATGAAGAAGTCTATTCAACTATGGATAAAACTTTTTTTTAATTCACATTAGAGATCTGTTAAGCATTATATTATGAGACATATAATGACTTATTAATGAGAGGTATTATAAAGTGTTATCAAAACTGATCTATTATTCAGTGTTTTCTATCTGAAAACACAACATCATCAACACTTATAGCATCAAAGTGGGTCCTAATTGAGCGGTGAATAAAGTCATATATAGAGCTGAATGTGTGCTAGACTCCAGTGAGAGGTCAAAGGATGTTAATTCTGGTCACCGGAGACCAGCGAAGTAACGGGATATCAGTAGACAAAAATAAAGAAACCCACACAGCTCAGATTAGCCAACTGCTGTCACTGCAACTGCAGAACAAGCACTCTGACAAGAACGTATCAGCAAAGCGCGACACCTCGAAACAAAACGCAGCTTGTCTTTGTGATGCAAGGAAAAGACATTAAAGCGTTAAAAATAATGGGCTATAATTTGCATGGAATGGAAAGAGAGTTAACTTACGTATTTCCAGCCCAGAGTGGTTTTACAGTTTTCACAGTAGATGTCTGCCACAGCATGTAAACCTGTTAGGAGAACCCTCTCCTCTGCTGGACCACAACCGACATTCACACTGAGGGAAAAGAGGTTAATCAATGGTCAAAATGATTATTTATGTGACCGATGGGTTTTCTAAAAGTCACTGTGGGTAACCTTTACTGGTTGACCACTTAGGAGGTCAGAAGCAAAACTACGATCACTGCGTCTTAACTGGAAGTGACCAACAGCCATGTAGCATCACAGTAAAATAAGACTAAAATACAACCTGAATAACTGAATAAGTCACATTTTATTTTCAACAGAAATCAACTCGCATAAAAACAGACTGTGCATGGGCTAACAATGATAATAATAACTGCATCTGCAACATTTTAGAAATTTGTTCAGCTTGTCTTTAATGAGGCTTAAATGTTATACACTACCGCTCAAAAGTTTGGGATCAGTAAAACTTGTAATATTTTTTAAAGAAGTCGCTTATGCTCATCAAAACTTCAAAAAATACAGAAAACAAACAACACTACTGCAAAATGTTATTATAATATAAAATAATGTTTTTTATTTGAATACACTTTAAAATATAATTTATTCCTGTGATGCAAAGCTGAATTTTCATCAGCGGTTACTCCGGTCTTAAGTGTCACATGATCCTTCAGAAATCATTCTAATATACTGATTTATTATCAGTGCTGGAAACTGTGTTGCTTAATATTTTTTTGGAAACTGTGATACTTTTTTTTTTTTTTCAGGATTCTTTGATGAATAAAAAGTAAAAAAAAAAACAGCATTTATTTAAAATAGAAATCTTTTCTAACAATATACACTACTGTTCAAAAGTTCGGGGTCAGTACATTTTTATTCTTTCTTTTTTTGAAAGAAATTAATACTTTTATTCACCAAGAATGTGTTAAATTAATAAAAAGTGATAGCATAGATTTACATTGTACATAGTGAAGATTTATATTTTGAATAAACGCTTCTTTTTAACTTGTTATTCAAAGAATCCTGAAAGAAAAGAATCTCAGGTTGCAAAAAATTGGCAGCACAACTGTTTTAAACATGGATAATTGTAACAATAAATCAGAATATTAGAATGATTTTTGAAGGATCATGTGACACTTAAGACTGGAGTAACAACTGATGAAAATTCAGCTTTGTATCACAGTAATAAATTATTGTTTAAAGTATATTAAAATAAAAAGCAGTATTTTATATTGTAATAACATTTTGAAGTATTATTGTTGTTTTCTGTATTTTTGATCAAATAAATGCAGTCTTGATGAGCATAAGAGACTTCTTTAAAAAAACATCACAAGTCTTACTTTTTGTGAAATGCATAATAAATAAAATTCATAGTAATAAATCTCAACTTACTCACACTACTGTTCAAATGCTTAGGGTTGGTAAGATTTTTAATGTTTCTGAGAGAAGTTTTTTGCTCACCAACAGTAAAAACTGTTACAGTTACAGTAAAGACTATGAGATTGTGAAATATTATTACAAGTTAAAATAACGGTTTTCTATTGTAATGTATTTTAAAATGCAATTTATTCCTGTGATGCAAAGCTGCATTTTCAGTATCATTACTCCTTCAGTGTCACATGTTCCTTCAGAAATCAATCTAATATGTTGATTTGTACTCAAGAAACATTTCTTATTTTTGTCAATGTTGAAAACAGTTGCGCTGCTTAATATTTTTGTATAAACCATGATCATTTTCTTGATTTTAAAAGAGCAGAATTTATTTGAAATAATAAATGACTTTACTTTCACTTTTGATAAACTTAAAGCAACTGAATAAAAGTATTGTACTGACTCCAAACTTTTGAATGCTAGCATAATGATATTTGTAAATAATGTAATGTGCATCAGCAGGCTTTTTCAGTGATAACATAATCTATTTTAGTAGCAAACTAGTTTTGAGGCAATGCATTTTTCATGTACACTTTCATAAAGACTGTATAGGTAAATATTGCATAATATTTCAAGAGACACTAAACTCCTAATGAAAGAATCATTCTCGTGTTTACGTTTCTATATCTTCACAATGGCAATGCCTAATGTTCATGCAATGCTGTGCAGTCTATGTATTGCTTGAGGAATGTCACAGTTCGCTAACACAAACACATTTAACCTAGACTATCACCGTAATATCTCACACACACCAGAGCGCTAGCTTAAACACACTGGTAGCGCAACGCTTAAATATGATGAATCATCAACTCGCATCATTAGACAGCAGCGCTATGTTTAGGCCTAAAGCTCTTGTAATATGCAAAACAGCCATTCCTCCTTTATGAGCCTTAGATAGAGATATAAGGGATGATGTGCAGTCACCCGGTCATTATGATAAAATAAACCCCTTCAGGGTGATATAAGACCCATCTGCCTTGGAATCAGTCTGGGTTTATTTTGCATAAACGATCAGGTACATCGTTTAAAAGTTTGGGGGTGGAAAGTTTTTTTTAATGCTTTGAAAGAAGTCTCTTCGCATTTATTTGATCAACAAGTAATATTGTGAAATATTATTGCAAGTTTAAAATAACAGTTTTCTATTTTAATATATTGTAAAATATAATTTATTTCTGTGATGCAAAGCTAAATTTTCAGCATCATTACTCCAGTCACATGATTCTTCAGAAATTATTCTAATATGCTAATTTGCTTCTCAAGAAACACGAATTACAAATGTTAAACTTTTGCACAACTTCATATTTTAGTGTAAACACCGGTACCTTTTTGATGCATGTTCTGATTTGTTCACTTTTGATCACTTTTTGATTTAATAAATTATCCTTGTTAAATGAATAAAAAACACTGACAGATCCAAAACTTTTGAACGATAGCGCATCGTCTTAATTCACAACTTGGAACTACTTGCTATAAATGATTGATGCGAATGATATATACTTACACTGAATTGAAGAGGTAGGCTCGTCCCTGGCTGCCTTGGAATGACTAGAGAGACAAAAAGAGAAATAGAAATGTCATACATGAATGATAACGTTACTTATCAGACTTTTCCCACACTCACAGATACATCAGACTCCCATTTTTCCATGAACGAGGCATTAAAAGAGTGTGTGTGGGCGTTACAGTGCTCTCTGTATGTTTGTCTATGTGCGTCTGTGTGTGTAGACGACTATGGAAAGTCTGTGTGAAACACACTGTGCTCTGACATCAAGCTTTGGTCACAGGCCAACATGTGTATTTCATAAATGAGTCTCAGCATATGTGTGCGCAAGTATGAAACAGTGTTTCTCTTTAGAAAGCGTGTGTATGTGGGTTTATGAGACTCTGCATAATAAGCTCCACACATTGAGCTGACTAGCGGAGAGTGAAGGAACAGAGGTGCTTTTATTCCTCTTCATAAAAAAGGAGATAAAGCTGAACACTGACAGGAGGCGCTTCTGTTGAGTTCCCATTCAGTGTTTAACGGGATTGTTCACCCAAAATGAAAACTCTATCATCATTTACTCATGTTGGTCCAAACCTATATGGCTTTCTTTTCTTTTGCAGAACACAAAAGGTGTATTTTTAAAGAGTGTCTGCTATTTTCAATGTAATCAAGTCTTTCAATCTCCAAAATTGCAGACAGCTAGAAAGCTAGATAGATAGATCTATTTTTTTGTTTAGATGCAGATCTCCTTGGCATGTTGATGACAGAAGTAGTTTTCAATTTGTGAAAAAAAAACCTTTTATTTGAGTCAAACCTTTTTAGTAAATCGGTTAATTCAGTTTATGAATGACTTGTTAATAAATCGGAATGATTCAGTTCAACTCACTGACTCGGTGATCAGGTTTCAACTGTTCAGCATTCTGGAGAACAAATAAATTTCAGTTTGTTTCTTACACAAACCTATGATTCAAAAGAGTCATATGGACTACTTACAGTTGAGGTCAAAAGTTTACATACACCTTGCAGAATCTGCAAAATGTTAATTTTTACCAAAATAAGAGGGGTCATACAAAATGCATGTTGTTGTTTATTTAATACTGACCTGAATAAGATTTTGCAAAAAAAAAGAATTTAACATGTAGTCCACAAGAGAAAATAATAGTTGAATTTATAAAAATTCCCCTGTTCAAAAGTTTACATACGCTCAAGTCTAAATACTATGTTGTTACCTGAATGATCCACAGCTTTTTTTTTTGTTTAGTGATAGTTGTTCATGAGTTCCTTGTTTGTCCTGAACGGTTAAACTGCCCGCTGTTCTTCAGAAAAATCCTTCACGTCTCAGAAAGTCTTTGGTTTTCAGCATTTTTGTGTATTTGTACCCTTTCCAACAATGACTGTATGATTCTGATACCTATCTTTTCACACTGAGGACAACTGAGGGACTCGTATGCAACTATTACAGAAGGTTCAAATGCTCACTGATGCTTCTGAAGGAAAAACGACGCACTACGAGCCGGTGGGTGAAAACTTTTGAACAAAATGAAGATGTGTACATTTTTTTCCACTAAGTACTGCCCTTCAGAAGCTACAGAAGATACTTATTTTTTTTCATTCTTGGGAAAAATGTAAGTTAAATTTACCCTGATCTTCAAATTCCAAAAGTTTTTTTCTCTTAAAGCATTGTGTTTCCTTCTAAAGCATTGGTGAGTGTTTGAACTTTCTGTAATAGCTGCATACGAGTCCCTTAGTTGTCCTCAGTGTGAAAAATGGATCTCAAAAATCATACAGTCATTGTTGGAAAGGTTTCAAATACACAAAAATGCTGAAAAACCAAAGAATTTGTGGCACCTAAAGGATTTTTCTGAAGAACAGCGGGCAGTTTAACTGTTCAGGACAAACAAGGGACTCATGAACAACTATCACTAAACAAAAAAAACACAGCTGTGGATCATTCAGGTAACAACACAGTATTAAGAATTTATAAATTCAACTATTATTTTCTCTTGTGGACTATGTAAAAATCTTCTGTGTGAAATATCTTATTCAGGTCAGTAATAAATAAAAAAAAATAACATGCATTTTGTATGACCCCTTTTATTTTGGTAAAATAATTAACATTCTGCAGATTCTGCAAGGTGTATGAAAACTTTTGACCTCAACTGTATACGACTTGAATCTCCACTTCCCATTCAGCGCAACTGCTTGGCACATCACTGAAAATGACTTTGTGTTCCACAAAAGAAAGAAAGTCTAGAAAGTTTGGAATAACATGATAGTGAGTTCTTTCATTTTTGGTTGAACTAATCCCAAAAGTCATAAGTGACAGTTGTTTTTTAAGTTGTCTGTGTCCCTCTTTCTTCTGTCAGTATCTCTGGCTCTTTAATCTCTTCTTTCTTCTCCCTACGATATCTCTCTGCTGATGGTTTTAAAAGTATTAACCTGTTTAGCCTCTACCACACCCTATTAACACAGATAATAGAGTTTAGTCCAAACAACCGGGCCTATCAAGTGTTATGAGGGCAAATACTTCAGTCACGTACTCAGACGGCATTGCAAAAGCAGCAACCAACAGCAGATTCCTACCGAGTATGAGCAATAGTTAAAGTGACGCTTGCCTTAGCAAACACCACTAATAATGACACTCGGTGATGGTGAGAATACACTGAGAAGACTGTGAAAAAACACACAAGAGAAGTTGGCCTGTTTTTAGTAAAAGAACTTTATAGTAATACGCTGTGTGCAAAGGTCAAGCAGACATATTCATGGACAGAGTGACACACCAGCT
Source organism: Labeo calbasu (assembly GCA_019740295.1). Lineage (NCBI taxonomy): Eukaryota > Metazoa > Chordata > Actinopteri > Cypriniformes > Cyprinidae > Labeo > Labeo calbasu. Next base: position 1,984 of record JAHKKF010471313.1, on the reverse strand, counting down.
AAAAATATGGATTACCAAGAACGTGCGTGATGCTTTTCAAATTAGGAAACCTTTCTTGGAAAACTTAAAGACATCTCACCAATGCAGTTAATTATAAATGAAGTATGCATATTAGTATGCACATCTAGGATTTTTCTACAAATGTAATGCATGCTTGTTGTTGGTTTAAGTGGCTGGATTTAGGCCAGTGTGCTCCTGGTAACCAGCTGTCATCTTGGGTCGCGAGAGCTGGGACGGGGCGAATCGGCTTTACTTTTCCACTGCCGATGACCCGAGTATAGCTACAAGCCTAATAAAGACTGTTAAAGCCCACAGCGGCTGTCTGCGCTCTTCTAAGAGGAGTGTCTAACCAGCTCGAGCTGAAGGCAAACGGGTAATTTTATAGGGACATTGACACAATGAAAGGCCCCCGACTGTGTCGTTTTGCATTGTGGGACAAGTAAATCTGGCTGTAGCTACAATGGCGGTATGTGCATAATGCACATGGGAATGAGAGGAGGGGCGAAAGCGATGCATTTAGGAGGAAGAGAATGCATTTAAGCCAGATCAATGAGATTTAATTACAGATCTGCCTACATTATTATGACATAATTACAAAAGCTGTGCACTACAGTCCTGGGAAACACTCAATGCAAATAAGCAAAGCGAAACACAGTGCAAATGTTAACACAAAGTGTTTTAATGCAAGCTTCCGATTTGATGTTTAGTATGAAATGTGCAAGTTAGAATTACTTTTTTGCAGCAGAAATTGTCAAATGACTGCTTGGTTTAAGGTTTTTGACATGGCTTGAGGATATCTTGGTAGGTGTTGTTTGGTTTTCAACTACTGTAACCACATAAGCAGGCCACACAAAAGGGATCCCTGGGATTCGACAACTCGATCATATTTGCCTGGGGATAAATTTCTCTTTTAAAAAGATTAATGAACGCGTTAAACTTTTTTTCCACATGACAAGGGCCAAGGCTATTTAGGTTAACCTGCAAATGCAATGAAGTGTAGATCAATTATTTAAATTGGCAGTTTGGACTGTGTGGCCTAATGCACACAGTAAATGTTGCATGCAAACAAAAGCGTGAACCCCATTTCCTTCTTCAGAATTTACAAAACACAAACCTGAAATAGCATTTAAAAACTTTCCACCAAATGCATGCACATTTGCATGCAAACTGTTTAGACTAGTCATTTATTCAACGTTGAATCCAAAACTTAGAGACTGCTAGTTTGTCAAAGTACTTGCAAGGTTGCCTTATTCAACCAATGACACATACAGTTAAAGTCAAAAGTTTACACACACCTTGCAGAATCTGCAAAATGTTAATTATTTTACCAAAATAAGAGGGAACATACAAAATGCATGTTATTTTTTTTAATCAGTACTGACCTGAATGAAATATTTCACATAAAAGATGTTTCCATATAGTCCACAAGAGAAAATAATAACTGCATTTATAAAAATGACCCCATTCAAAAGTTTACATACACTTGATTCGTAATACTGTGTTGTTACTTGAATGATCCACAGTTGTGTTTTTTTGCTTAGTGATAGTTGTTCATGAGTCCTGAACAGCTAAACTGCCTGCTGTTCTTCAGAAAAATCCTTCAGGTCCCATAAATGATTTGGTTTTTCAGCATTTTTGTGTATTTGAACCCTTTCCAACAATGACTATGATTTTGAGATCCATCTTTTTACACTGAGGACAACTTAGGGGCTCATATGCAACTATTACAGAAGGTTCAAACACTGTAAGCCCGGATTTTGTATCTAATTAAACCATTTAATTACAATTGAACACAATATTTAAGTTTTACTGCATTGCTTATAAAATATAAGTAGATTCTACTAATTTGTAGACATATTTGAACCTGTGAATAAACTTAAGTTAAATTAACTCGTATTATGAAATTTATCTCCTGACCACGCCTCCTCCACCGGTGCTGCGAGTAACAGCGCCATTTTGTCACTGTGATTGTGTATGAATTTAA